>RANY01000663.1:0-20251 GCA_009805235.1 Neurospora pannonica FGSC 7221 | reverse complement strand
AAGGCCTCCTTATACCAAAGAGGATCAGTATGTACCGAGCCTTTGTGGCCTGAGGCCATGAGGCATCGAGACAGGGCTATCTATTTGATCTGCATACATGTAGATCCTCATAAATGCCTTCATCCATTCTCCCGCTTTCTTTTGGCGCCAGCCTTCACTAGTCTGCCTCGTCCTTACTCGATTGGCTGAGGTTACTCCCGTGATGACTGGGGTTGCCAGGGAGCCTAGGTAAGTGATGCTGATGACAGGGAGGTCAGGTCCAGGCGAGGCTGAGTGTTGATGCCCTATCCCTAGGTTGTGGGCGAATGTCCGTGTGACAACTGGTGCCAGCCGTTACAAAGTTTGTCCCTGAGTCCCTGGCTTGGCAAAGTAAGTAAGCTGAGCGATATCACAATATGAGACTATGCGTGTCTACCTAGTAGAAACTGCGCTTGTCGTCGCCCGGGGTGTCATGAATGCGGAAAGTATTGAGAGAGAAAAATGCAAAATGAAAAAGTCGCAAAAAGATTGGCTGGTCCAGGAATCGAACATGGGACGTGACTGCAAACTGGAAGGGAGTAGAAGAGCCCTATTTGCGTAGCCGGAAGACGCCAGCTAAAGCACTACTACAGGCCACAGAATTCAATCCGACCCGATTCAAGTCCTGTAAACAGGCCTGAACAAGGCACCCGCATCGAAGAGCGTCCAAGCTCTGCTGCCCCTCCTGTAGCCCCGTGAGTTTCGCCCTCTGTATCACGGGCAAAGGATGGGTGTARATATGATTATGTGTAATTGCACGAAGGAGAAAGGGAACAGTCGTAAGCTGTGCGCAGAGGACTGGCCTTAAGTAGGGTCCCAGCTATGTAGAGCTGGGAGGACTTGGCCAATCAGGCTGCAGCAGTCTCAGAAGCAGCTGCAGCCTGCACAGGCATGTGAATGTCATATAGTGGTGAGCTATGATGACAATCACGTATGACAGTCACAGAGGTCTAACCCTGTGACACCTACTCTCTTCGCAAGGAACGTTGCGGTATGTCTCTTTGGCCTCGCCTTGTTGTGTGAATTCCTGATTTTCTTGTCCCCCAGTTCCGGCCTCGCTTCTTCCCGACGCACACGAAGACAGCTAAGTTGAGGACATCGTTCAACCGGAGGCCGGAAGTGGCCAGCGGATCTTGAAGGCAACCGGGGCAGACTTGGGTCGACTGAAGAGTCAGCCTTCCGCCTCTGACAATGCCCCCCAAGTGCTATTCTCGTCGTCTCGGCGGAAAAGATAGACGCTATGTACATAAATGAAGAAAAAGCCTTGCCATGTCCTCCTCCATCAAGTCTATCTACTTAGGGGTGCCACGGGACTTAGGTCTCGGGCTCGGCGTCCTACTCGCAAATGCGTAGGACCATATCCTATTCCTCAGGACTATCAACGGGACAGTCAAGCTCCCAGCCAGCGAAGTCTCCCTCGCTAATTATCACAAACAATTCTCCGAAACGAACTTCAGCTCTAGAGACCCTAACTGAATTGCCGCTATCATCGATGACGCGGACTTGATTGTCCTTGATCTCGACGTTCAGGGACCCCCATCTCTCGACGAGTGCGTCCACAGGAATCTGCAGACAGCAGGAAGTCCTCGAGGCAGAGTTCAGTACCACGCTCTATGACTGGTACAAAGTCTGGATGGCCAACAACGAAAGGGAGAAGCGTGCAAAGCAAATGATTGCTTTGGCGGAAGTCATCATTGCCTAAGAAAAGGGAAAGAGAGAAAAGGACCATGATTTCGTAGCGGAACTAATCTCGCGAGTCCAGTCCGAACACGGCTCTCAGCAAATTACCTCTAGTCTATGCCTACTCTCCTTAATCGTCAATTCCAATTGAAGGATCACGGTACGTCGTCTTATACCATGCCTACTACTAGTAATCTTCAGAATGCACTTGTTCTTATTCAACCATACAGTATTCCATTTATTAGATCAAAACAATTTCTAGCAAAGGAAGAAGAGATGAAATATCCCGTTTCAGTATTTACATAGAGCCGAGTTCAGATGAAAGAGACACTCTTGACTTCCTTGCTTGACGGTAGATATGTTTATTGTAGCAGATGCTCTTTCCGTTCAAGAGAATTCTTCTTCAAGTTTTAGAGACGTCGCCCTTTACCAATGTTTCGATATTTCCGCCATTTTCTGCTGTCTGTATCCTGGCGGTCGTGGACCCATTCACCGAGCCGTCACTTTTCCAACAAGTTTCCCAGGCAACAGGCGTAACTCGTTTCATTCTTCAACCCAAATTGCCAAAATCTCTTACAACCCAAATGCACCTGATGCCTCGCCTCCGCGTCCACCTTATATTGTTCTACTTGTACGTTAGTCAGTAGCTGGCTGCCGTCTCTCATATCCTCGATGAAGGCCCCATAGGAGTACAACCCGTCAAACGTAGGGGAAGGCAGAGGCCACGGGCACATCAAGGGGAGCATCGGCCCGCCTTGACCGGGCAATTTTTCAAATGCCCAAAACAGACTGCTGAGGATCGTCTCAAGGACGAGGGAAAACGCCCGAAGGCTTTTACCGTCTTCGGGGGAGGAGGGGATAGGCGTCTAGCAAAGCAGAGCTTTATAGACAATGGCGTAACCATTGTCGATGTACTTTCCGACGCGGGAGGGCAATGCTCGCTTGTTATCGTATTGGCGGAAACGATTTCGGATACCTTCGAGCGAACCCGGTACCGCTTCCAACATAAAGCGCCGGGCGCGAGCCGGGCTTCTCTAATATTAGGAGGTATATATCCCATATTTGGGTGTGAGGCGGAAGGGTGTTTATGGCCTTAAGGTCATATAATTTCGGTTCGACCGAATTTGAGAGGTTATCGTCCGCGAGGACGTTGACTTTTAATAAGTCGTGGACAGGTTGAGCAAAAGATATGGGAGTGTTGTTTATGCGCTGTCTTTCGCCTTAAGATCAAACAATTTGGGTTCGACCGAATTCGCTGTCCTCGCGGACATTGACTTTAATTCCAACACTAAGCAAGGTTCCCTCGCGTATACTGCTTCCAGTCGGTTGCCAAATTTCCACTTTTACGCACACACGCAACATCTTAATCCCTTAACACCATCGGCTTTCCTGAAGGTAAGCAGGTGTATTGTTCCAACGCCCCCATGTTATGAGGTTGTTGGCCGTAAGCGAAAGAGAAAAAAATGGCAAACCCGATTGCACCCACACTGGAGTACGAGTATCGGCGCCCTCACGGACCAGGTTGTCCATTTTGCAAGGCTGTCTGTCGCATCTCTTGCATGGCAACCATTTCGAGAAAGTCTTGACATCAGAGTCCTGCGTGAGGATATTGAGTAGATGTAGTTGGACGGAAGGAACCACCCAGTTCTTGGCCATCAAGGGACTCCTCCGGGACTCGCAGGCGAAGCTCCACTAGGCCGAAGAGATCCCGCGAACCATGACCAATATCATCACCGTGAACACTTTAATCTGAGAGTCTATCCGAATTCCAGTCACTGTAGACTTATGTTCTCCCACTTGAGTTAACGCTAACGGGAGGTGAAAGTCTCTCGCGCTACACACCAGAACATTGATAAGCCGACCGCGATTTCTTCCCTGTTTGGCAACCCAGCATTCCATATCCACTAGGCCGAGCCTTTGCACTAGTTACCCTCGGCTTCCTCTATTTCGAGAGGGCTCTTCAAAGGATACAACTCCCCGTCAAGCAAGCTACGAGCAGCTGCCTAGCTAGTCCTAGGACAACTCCAACTACTACTCTGAGACCACCAGTTCGCCGCTTCTGAGTGAGTAGCGTATGAAACCGACGCCCGAGAGAGTTAACTTTCCAGATATAGTAGTAGGTGCCCGTCGGTAGCCGGCTACCTATAACCGTATCTTCACCTTTTTTTTCACCTTCTCTTCAGCGTCTCTTCAGCGTCTCTTCACCTTCTATTAATCCCCTCTTCAGATCTTACCTATAAAGCTATATTTCCCAACCTGGCATCAACCTACATATCACATACGTATATAACATCTTATGCCTAGCTCGAAGACATTGAAGATAAGATGGTTATTCAAAAGGTTCAAATGTGAGTACACAAAACGCAGCTACTATCTCAGCCCCTTCTCGCGTTACACGCCACGACGCTCCCGACCTCTTTGTATATATGCTCCTACGTAGTCTTGTTCCATCATGTGGACTTCTATCACAATTCGTCCAAGACTTCTCTGCCATGTCAAGCCAAGCCAAGCCGTAGATGCAAGGTGTATAAGGTATATAAGTAAATTAAAAAGGTATCCAACTGCCTATGAACCGTGACAACATGGCAAAGTGACATGAACCAACCGACCAACCAAGCCAGAGTCATACAGGATATCTCCACCTTTCAGAAGCGCCGATACTCGATCATCGCTCATACCGCGGCAAATACTCAATAGGCGGCGGACTCGAAGAATCCGACCTTGCTTGCTGCTCCTGTTCCCGTAATGGATCGTGCGCATGCCCTGACGAGTGAAACGCCGATGCCGGTGCCGGTATTGGTGACGACGGACCACCAACAACCGTTACCGTCCCCACGGACCCAGACCGGTGATTGTTATACGTGTACTCTGGCACAGTCTCTTCTTCGTGGCCGCCGCTACCGCTGGTGCTCGGAAAGCTGGGACCACCGGCGGTATATCCACCACCGTGGTAGTCTTCATCGTCCTCGAAAAACACGGGGGCTGAGGGTTCAAAAGCTGCTGGTGGGACTGATGGCGGTGCGGAAGGTCCTCCTGCTCCTGATCCCGAGGGCCCCGCTGGTGTCACCGGTCCTCCGCCCTCATCGGGGATGTAGTCCTCTGGGAACTCGGGCGGTGCACTCGCTTCGGCAAGAAGCCTCCTTCGTTCGAGTTCTTGTTTGTCTTCGGTGGCGCTTAGAGGGTGGTGGGAAGGTCCTCTGGATATTGGTGGTGGTTGGTCGAGCTCTTCGAGGGTTGGGGCAGATGGTAGGTCTTCTGCCGGTTTTGGTGTGTATTCTGGAGCGAGAGCGTGCTCGAATGGTGGTGCTGTTGCGGGTGTGGCGGCTGGGGTTGGTACGTCGTCTTCTGCGTCGTAGATGTTGTCCCCGTTTAGTAGTAGGGACGAGTCCATGGCGTGACTGGAGGCGGATGGTGAGGGCACGGCGGCAGAAAAAGATGATGATGCTGCCGCTATTGGTGGTTGGCTGGGTAGTAAGCGTTGCTCGGCACGTCTGATGCGCTCCTTTTCCGTGAGACTATTCTCATCAGGTAAGTCGGGTGGTGGTATATAGTGAGGTGCGGGTATCTCTTGCTCATGCCGTGATGAGTCGGGAACGTAATTCCAATATGGTGGTTGATGGACATAATCGTGTGGGTGAGTCGTTTGTGGAGGGTACGACGCATAGTCGTCATCCGGGTTTGCAGACTCGGGACCATATCCGTCATCGTCGTGCATGCTGTTCGGCCAACCGCCCTTTTCGTTGTACTCATTCTCCGCGTAGCTGGGGCCGCTGGTGACAGATGGTGTATTTGTAAGGCTGGGCCTTTGCGGACCCTTTCCTCGTAACCGATTGCTGTCGGTTGTACCGACGATGACCTCGTAGTATCCCGGAATGACTCCTTGTATCCTTTTGAGGCGATCTGTGTCCAGGATACTTGTGCTCCCTGTCGCCCCCCACGATGGCAGTGTGCCAACATTCTCGAAAGGATTCCCCACCACACCAGTGGCACCCACTCGTGAGGCCGAAGATGCACCACCCTGTAGATGATTGGCGAGTTTGCCGCCCAAGTCCACGATGACTTCGACGAAGTACTTGAAACTGATCATTTCCCCAGGCACACCCTTGATGGTGGGGAAAGAGTCCTCTGGTACTCGTACTGATGTCGTCAGGGTGGCAGAGTAGGTCACCGGATCTGTAATGAGAGGCGCAAATGCTTGTGATAGATCCTTTCGAAACATGCTGCAGGAACCCGCAGACGACAGGGAAAGGCCGCTGAGACCCGTCCTGGATTTGGGGTAATAATAGTCGTCTGATTCCGACTTTTTCCAATCCTCCTTGGAAAGCTGAAGCGGGGACGAGTCGATGCGCCCTTGTCTGAACAGCGTTACTATAACACCATGCATGCTTTTGATCCTCTTGATGTGATTAACCGATACCTTGACGGGTATCACGTCGCCGGGTAAGCATCCACCTTTAAGCACTTCAACTGTCATCTTGATTGTCCGTTCGTCGGCAAATGATATCCGCTTCCCTGTCATCGCGGACCCCACGATGGCCAGCTGGTTTGTCTCGCTATGTGCTCTGCTCGGGTGCGTGCTAAGACTCGCGGCGCTATCACCACTGAGACTTCGCACCTCACTGTGTGAGACACTCCGCGGAGTTTGGCTAAAGCCTTCTTGACCAACATCATCACCAACTACTGAAAGAGATCCTTCGGTCGAGGTGTCGTTTATCCTTGCCGATTCTCCGTCAGACAATGGTTCTGGTACATCAGCAGACAGGCGTTCTGACGATATCACAGAGCGCCTATCTCCACCGGCTGGTCGTTTCTTCTTGGTTCGTTTCGAAATGGGTCGGAGGTCCACAGTCTGGGCCTTGGGAGGAGCAAGCGGTCCCACATCCAGCTTTTCCATCAAGTAGATTTTGCGTTCACAGCTAGTCGTTGGGGTCACCGAGGTCGGGCGCGTTAGTGTTGCTGTGATCATGTAAGATATCGTGCCACGTTCAAACTGGACAATAGTTAGCGACAATCATGTCGTCTGGTTCGGAGCTGGTAGTACGCACATCGATGCTGCTGGGGAGACCATTTGCTGGGAAGAGTAGATCGAAGTTGAACTCGTATCTTCCGGGCTCCAGCCGGCCATCGGAGCTGAGAACCTGCTCATCCTGAAACAGCGACGCATAGCCATTATAGTATTTCTTGCGCTCCCCTCGACTGCTGATGTTATTAATCTCGGCTGGGCTTCGGACGGGCTCGTTGTTTTGGGCGCCGGGTCCCTTGTAGACACGTACGTAGCCGTGCAGCAAGACGGTCAGGTGCGTGATGCGGATGGGCTTGACGACGGTCAGGACCACGGCGCCCTGCACATGGTCGCCGGCACTGTATTTGCGGTGAGGATCGTCGGGTCGGATATGGAAGTCGGCGATATTGCGCGTGCGTGATCGGAGGGGGAGGATGTTGAGGCGCTTCAGGAACTTTTTGCTGGTCGAGGAGTCGTCGGACGCGGCGGCGGATGGTGTTTTGGATAGGGGGGATGGCGTCGCAGTTGCAGGAGCGGCGGCGGCGGCACTGTTGCGGTCGGAGGCGCTCGAGAAGGGGCCCATCTATGCGTGTAGGGTCGAGGACGGGATGTGGATGGTTGTTGTGGGGAAGATGGAGAGGAGGCGGGAGTAGGAGTTCCTTCAAGGCCGTCGCATTCGGGAATCAGCGCAGGGCTCGAACCCGCATGCGCAACGAGCACAAGTCGGCGTCAGGTGGGCGGGCACTCGATTCGAGCGTGGGGACATGTACGAGAGGGTTGAGTGCTGGTCCGTGGTGATGGTGGTGGTGGTGGTGATTGTGGTGCCTCTTGGTGCTGGCAGCCCTCGGGGCGTCCGGGCTGGTTGTCGCTACACCTGTAACTCTAACCGGCGCGCAACCACAGTCCACAGCAACCTTCAATGTCGGGCAATCGGACTCGGACTCGTCGGAGTGGAATTGGCCGTGATGCCGGTGATGCCCCTGAGGCGAGTACAGACGGTTATCGATCGTAAAGCCAAGAGATCTTTGAGTGACGGAGAAGGCTTGCGCTCTGGGGGTTGCATCTGCCAAGGCTGGGACAGTCTGGCGACAGTGGACAGCAACAGTGACAACGACGGGCTGGACAACGCCTGGAAGTTCCGCTGGGACTTGATGGGTTGTGCTTGGCTTGCCAAGAGATGTCGAAGAAGGGTGGACGAGGGTGGAGGTTGAGGAGAACTAGAGGAAGGGTCGGGTCGGCGGGAGTGGACGGGAGTGGTCGGACGCCCAGTGGATTGCCCAGTGGATGTGACGAGGGGGATCAGAGAGGGGAATGCGGTTCGTGCGCAAGCGGGAGTGGTGCTCCAGCAGAAAGGCACGTGCGTGTTCCGAATTCTGTTCTGATTTTAACGGAACCGATCGATATCAGAAGAGTAGCAAGCCTACAACACCAGATACGGGGCAGTCCATCGAGGATTCAAAGAGTGTCGGCCTGGCAGTGCATGGAATCGAACTCCAGGATATTCCTCACAATGCTCCAAATGACCGCCTGGACACTGCAAACGAGACACTCACTCTCCTCAACAATCTCAAACTTGGAGAAACCGATGTTATTTAGGCCGGCCTATACACGCTCGAAGACCCGGCAATACGATTGTACTGGGCAAACAAGCTGTCTATCTGATAGTATTCCCACGTCTGCCACGAACCCATCTGATTCTATCTTGGACAAAACATACCGGGCATCCTGGTTGCTCTTCCGGTCTCCCCATCAACTCGGCGGTGAAATAGCCCTACAAAAGACCCATTTCCCCGCCCAAAAAATTCCTGCCCTACAGACCCGATTCCAATGCACTCTCATGCACGTAGGGACCTGGAGCTTGTCGTGCCTGAAAAAGCAGAAGGGGTGACGATATCAAAATCAAAACGATAGCTCCGCCGATCTTGTTGGGATCTCGTAGGGCTACACGCCACGGTCTTGGCTTCTTGGCGATCTCTATTCGGTTCAAGATCGACAAAAAGATGAAAAGCCACAACGGTCCGTGTGGTGGTTTGACAAGTTTGAGGCTTGAGAAGTTGATGGAGTCAAGAACCTCGGTTGGTCCTCTTTCGTTCTCCACCTGTTCGAGAGTCGAGACCATCACGTCTTGTCATAGACGTGGAGACGGCGAGATCCTCGATAATAACAACATCAGTTCACATAATGGGACAAAATCAGCACACAGAACTCAGGGAATGAGAGACACTCCCAAACACTTGTGTGAGTCTTTACTTGTTTCCAATTAGTATGGTACTTGTAACTACCTGTAGGTCACTGCCTGATTTCCCATGTCTTTTGTTCAATACTAGACAACAGTAACATCAACAATTGATACAAAGAAACACCACAAACAAAGGCACGTCTCTTCACAACAAAACAAAAGCCGAACCTGAATGCCAAGAACGGCTTGCATTTCCGTGATATGCAAAAGATCCCCTCCTCGAGTCCTCAGTGGTTCCAGTGGTCTCCTCAGTGGTTTCCCCAGCACCCTCGCTCGTGACTATTCTTGCCGTATTCGTCCCTGTTCGTCCGTTAGTGGTCTGGGCAGCCCCCAGCAACCCCTCTCTCAATGATACACTGGTATTTTGCTAGCCTCTTGGTAGGATGCCATCACAAACGTTCGATCGTCAATCACACCATGACAATTTTGTCAATATCAATATAAGCCGTGTTTATAAACCTCCTCTCAGCCATTGACTTGATTGCTCTATCTTCCTTAGTCTCTCAATACTCAGACCATGAGAATCCTCCTTCAAAATGAGAGACATCGTTGACCTACCACACGATCTCTTCCTCCTCGTCATCTCTTATCTCTCTCCCAGAACATGCGTCCTCTCTCGTTCCGTCTCTCGACGATGGCACGCAGCTTTCACCGATGAACACATCTCGTATCTGTTGATGCGATGGAATTTTCCACGATGTCGTGAGATGCGCCTGGCTTCGGCCGCCGCCTTGTTACCATCAGCATCAGCTTCAGACTTCGCCAACATCAACAACAATCTCGCCGTCGAGATCTCATGTACTTCTCGCGACCTCCCACCATGGTCCGAAACATTTGCTCTCGTGGCCAGACGCTACCACCATCTCCGTCGAGGCTCGGCCCGTGTCGTTGAGAAGCTCCAGATGGCCCGGCCAAGCCGTGATAGTAACGAACTCTCTCCCTTCTCTTTCAAGGGAGTCGCTATTTGGAACCGTTTCCTGCGTCTGGAGGAGAAGACAGCCGAGTTTCACTACCCCGATCCAGCATGGTGGTACAGTCAAGAAGACGGAGTGTTGGTCTACCCAGCAGAAGTCCGTGACAGGCCCAATACCCCATCATCAGATCCGGCCCATGGTTATATTTACCACATGTTCGACCCGGCGACTGGAACCCAAATCCCTGTTCCGTTGGATGTTCGCCGAAAGCATATCCGTCGAGCTCGTCTGGCCCAAGGAGTTTTGATCTTTGAATGGGCTGAAGAGCATCCATACCACCAATTGAACGACAGAGAAGTCGTTCATCGGCATTTCGTCACTGCTTTTGACGTCATCCGAACTCCCTCTCCCTCTGCCTGGACATGGACCATCCAGTTCCGCTCAGAGTGGAAGCTACATTTCCTCGGTCTTCCCCTGAACCGATCTGATCGCTTTTTCTCCGCCCACACAGCCACGCACTACGCCGTTTACTTCTGGCAACCCAACCGCTCGCTGTACCAAGATGATCCCATCGAGCAGCTTGCCGTCTGGGACATTTCCTCACCAAGTCCATGCCGTCCATCCGAGGATCCAACAGGACACAACCGACCACCAATCGGCAACCGGACGACTTCCATGCCTGCTGGCTTGTGGAACGGAGGAGGAACCCACACGACGACCACAACAACAACGGCCGGAGAACCAAGAAAAAGCGCCAGCCCCGAACCAGAACCCGTCCGCAGTACGACCGGCCCCCAAGTAATCCGTCGCATGGCCTGGCGCGAACTAGACTTCTACGGCCTGCGGCAGCGCGCCAACCCGCAGTTACGCAACCTCTCGCTCGACGACAGGAACCTCTATTTCATCGAGGAAGAACACCGCTGGGCGGAAGGTCAACACTCCTCTCTGAGGCCGCCTCGCATTCACCACGTCAAGTGCACGGGCATTCCCATTGTACCCTGCACGCCGGCTGTTCCCATCCCGTTGTCTGTCAAGGGGGATGAGGAGAAGGGGGCTGCGACGCCGTCTCATGCGCATTACTACCAGGCTCTGTTTACTTCAACTATCAATGACCCTGTTTATGGGCCGGTTTGGGTGGATCAGTGTGGTGCAGATGGGGATGTGAATATGAACTTTTGTCAGCGGAGACATTCGGCTTCTTTAACCTGTTCCACCTCATCCCCCTCAACTTCGTCCCCCTTCTCACAGCTCACCCCCCAGACCCAAGACCAGCAATTCCCCCCCTCCCCACCCCTCTCCCCCTCCTCATCCCGCTCTCTCTCCATCCCCTCCAACCAGAAAGCCCTCCTCAACCACCTCCGCTCCCGTCTACCTTCGCCCTCCCAACCCTATTTCTCTCCACCACCATCTACCACATCAACCTCCCCCCGCAGCCGCAGAAACCAGCAGTCCCTCCAAGACTTGTTACAAGCAAGCAACCAACAACGCTTCCCCGGCCTCGCCCCCTGCTGGCGCCACGAAGATTTCCCCTACCTGACCGTAGCAGAAATGGTCGATTTCGCTGCGGGGGTGCGGATTACCGCTAGGCATTGTTTTATGTTGGAGACGGTGTCGGTTTGTGTGAGGAATACTTGTATTTCGGTCAAGCCTGGTTTGCCTTTGCAAATAGAGGATGGGGAGGAGGAGAAGGATGGGAGAAGTGAGAGAAAGAAGGGGAAGAAGGGGCATAAGCGCGGGGATGTGAGGGAGGGAAAAGGGGAAGAAGGAGGTGGGAGAGGTGAAGAAGTGCAATTTGCGGATGAGATGTGGAGCCAGTTGGTGGGTAGGAGGGGGTATTTTGCTGGCGATGAGAGGTGGGTGCTGGGAGAGGATGAGGAGGGGAGGGTTACTGTTGTTAGGTTTTAGGCGTTTTTGATGTTCGCTGCGGTGGCTGTGATGCTTGGTTTGGTGACCCCCTTTTCACTTCTTTTTATTTCGCTTTGGCATGCATCAAGAACGGGGGTATTGGTGTTGGGATACACAGACAAAAAATGGTCAGATAAGACCAGACAAGACAGGATATACATAGGGAGGAGTTTGGGTAGGGTAAGGTACGGTATGAATGCAGGCATCGGTACGCTTGGGTTGCTCTTCTGCGATAACTTCTCGCATTGTATTACTTTGATACCTACATTGCTGTTCTACTGTTCAATAAATAACTTGAGGACAAATTTTTATCTAACTTTGACTCGCTTACTCGCCTCATAACTGTTGTACGCGAAGTGTCACCTACCTACTAGCATCAAAAGATAGGATTTGCCAATATGACACTACAGCCTCTACTGTTTCTTGGAAAGACACACAATGACACTGACCAAGTATAACATATGTCAGCCACTCTTCAAGTTCTTATCAAGTTTTTTTCGGGTTCTTTTCAGGTTCTTGGAGCCGTAGACGTAGGGTTCCTTTTAAGTTCAAGTTCTTTTCAAGTTCATCAACCCGTTAAAATACATACATGCAGAGAAAAGCAAGTTACGTAACCGGGACTAAAGTGTAACTCCTCTACGCCAAACCAAACACCAACAACAAAAAAGATACGAAAATAATACTCCAACCACAACCAAACCATGAACAAGAAGGATATTTTCCACACACCACCCCAAAACCACTCCTCCAGTGCCCTGTCGCCCTCCATCTTCCTGCTTCTCCTTTCAATATGGAAAGGAAAGTAAACAAACCTGCCTCCCACCTCCAGTGGTCTTGATAATCCATCTATACACCAAATATTTTCCGCCTAGGCCTAGTCCCTCCAGTCCCATTTCCCCCACCCGCGGAGTATTCTACGCGGTCTCCTTTCCGCGTCTTGGTCATCATCCCCGTTGATCTCCTCGCTCTTCATTTCTTTCTCCATGTCTCTTTCCATCTCCCTGTCGAGTTCCAACATCAATTCCACCATTTCGTCCCCCAACTCTCGCCTCATCCACTTCTCCAAAAACACCGTCAGCTTCATGTATCTCTCCATCCCCACCCTGTCACCCGGACGTAAGGACCCCTCCTCCTCCAGCGAGTTCATCGCGAACTCCATTTTCTCCCTGTCGCTCATACAACTTAACATCCTCTCTACGTCCTCCTCTATCTCCTTGTTTATCCTCTGCTCAGGATCATCCTCCAGATCATAATCCTCCTCCCCTTCATCCTCCTCCTCCTCTTCTTCCTCATCCTGTTCCTCATCCACTCCCACCTTATCCTCTCCCGCATTACCCCCCTAAGCCATCGCAGGAGAAGGAGGCACCTGCAAAAACCGATCGTAGTAAGTGTCAAGCCACTTGGCTGCTTCCTCACCGGCATCATCCACGCTCGAGTCCCACCTGCCGATGGAGCCGACGTACCCATCGGGACGGACGTTGACGATGGCGACCTCGCCGGGACCGAGGCTGCCGAGCCACTTATTGGTGCACAGCTGGCCGCGGGTGTCGAGCTCGGGGATGTCGTCGAGGTAGAAGGTCCAACGGCTGTCTTGGAAGAGGGCGGGGATGTCGGTGATTTCGATTTCGGACTTGGGCATTGTGGCTGGAACAATGTTAGTACTGTAATCTGGATTGATGATGGTGGATGAGTGAAACTTACTGATCAAACCGAAAGTAAACAAATGACTAACAGCAGTGTACCGCTCCGGACGGAGGTAGATATCCTCAGGAGCTGGTAGACGTGGCTGCTTAGCGTACGAAATGTTCGCGGCGGCCGAGAGCTGGTTGACCAAAGAATCAGGCGAGTTCAAAGCCGCGCAGAAACCGTCCAGGAAGATACGCGACTGGTGGACATCCCACATCAACAGGTAGATCCGGAACTGGCCCAGCATGGGAATGTCGAGCTGGATATCCACCGGGTTCGAGTCCAAGTAGCGAGTCACCTTTGCAGGCGGGAGCAAGCAGCCGGGCTTGGCGTCACCCATGACCCACGACTGCGGCTCAACCATGTTGATAGCGTTCTCACCATATTCTGCGCCAATGCCCGAGATGAAGCGAACGTTTGTCTTGAAGTTTTCAGCCAGAGCGACAGCGTCTCCTCCGGCGATCTGGTTGGCGTGCTCATAGTCGAAGTTCACCAAGTCCAGCGCAATCTTCCTCCGCTCCTGTTCGTAGCTCTCCAGCAACGCGGGCTTCGCAAGGCCACGGGCGGCAAAGTTGAGCTTCCAGCCAATATTCCAGGCATCGTGCATCGACGTGTTCATACCCTGCGCAGCCTTGGGCGAGTGGGTGTGGCTGGCGTCACCGGCTAAGAAGGCCCGGGTATGAGGGTCTTGGAAGCGGTTCGCAACTCTCTGGCCGATCTGGTACCTACCAAACCACTCAATGTAATTCCACTTGACACTGAAAGGCGCCATGATCTCCTTGGCGCGCTGCATCACGAAGTCCTGGCCGAGCATGTTCCTGTCACCCTTGGTGCTGCTCTTCAGCTCAATGTAAAATCTGGTCATGTTCCGCTCTCGCGGAATGATCAGAATAGAGCCATACTCTTGCGAGTAAACCAATGTCTTGGACCAGATGTCTGGGAAGTCGGTATCGAGCTCGCCGTCGAGGACGCCCCACAGCGAGGGCTGCGAAAGGCCAATGGGCTTGGCATCAGGGATGCTTTTCCTGACCTTGGAGTGCGCACCGTCACCTAGGCAACGCAATCAATGTTAGCATTAAGCGGAGTCCTTTTTCAGGGGCAGCGCCGCCGCCAGCGTCGGYAGCGGCAAGCGGCGGCGGGGGATTCAGGGGTAACACCCACATCCAACCAAATATTGCGTCAAAATGGTCTTGCGATCCTGCGTAACATTTGCTAGGCAGTTCACCTGGAGCGGCCCATTATTTCCGTCGCAAACGCTATACGAGTCGAAAGCAGTGTTTCTCCGCACTTCAACGCCGCGCTTCTTCAAGTCCTCGATAAACAGACTTTCCACCATGCCCTGGTGGACCAGCAGAATGTACGGGTCCAGCACATCGATTATAGGGGGATAGTGGATTTCTCGGCCGAGGCGGTGGAGCGGTTCGTCGGTTGTACTCCTCCAGAAAGCAATGTCGTACACTCGAACGCCGCGTTGTAGTAGAGGGTCTGCCAGGCGCATCTGGCGGAAAGTCTCGATCGTCTTGGGTTGCAAACCGTCGGCTCTGTTGTTTTTGCACACAATGTCAGAAAACACTTTCTTGTTCCATGGTCGCATTGTCATGACGGCGTGTGAACTTGCCTCCCCACAGGGGTCTGATCCGCCCTGTCATCCACCACTTCCACCTTGACACCGAAACGGCCGAGATTGCAAGCCAGCATCAGGCCGGCCGGGCCGGCGCCGACCACGCACACCTGACACTCTACCGGCGGTTCCGGCATACTCCTTAGCAAGGTCAGACGGTCGACACAGCTGTCGTTAGCAGCGTTGGTCATGTGCGAGTCGCCTCCTTGTTGCTCCTCGGCAGGCTTTTCGAGAATACCGGGGGCCATTGTTGTATTAACGGGGGACGCAAAAGGTCCCAAAAGATGATGTTGGATAAGCTTTTGGTTTGTTGGAAGGGATGGGCGCAACAACGATGCTGAGCCTCTTTCACGCGTTCGCTTCGAGGTGGAATAGGGCTGTCACCATGCGCCAGTGACAAGGGGGCGCCGTGTGATTCGCCAAAGGGAGGGGCCCTCGTCTAGAATCTCGAACGATGCGGGATGATGTGCTTCGATGGGGTATGCTGGTGGCCAGGCTGTGTGCGTGACAAGAGAAGATCTGCAGTGATAGATTGATGAATACCACGCAGTGAATCCAGTAAAGGTGTAAGCAGCCTTAAGAGGTAACTGGCGAGTCGGTAAGGTATACAGTAACAGCAACAGCAGCCGACGGCAGGATCGGTTAGTGGATCGGGCGTTTTGTCGATATGGCGAGATTGCAGGACACTGCTAGCATCGCAAGAGTGGACAAATACTAGCAGCTAAAGCCGGTGGACTGGAGCTGAAGAATCGGTGGATGTTGATGATGGAGATGCCGCGGATGAAACTGAAGGAAGTGAAAACAAAAGTCGTTGCATCTTTTTGGGGAAGGTGGAATTCCGCCTCTCTGTCAACTAGACCTGACAGGGCAGTAGTAGCTTCCACTGCTTACAATTGCTCTCTCCCCGGTGAATCTACCGTTACCAAGTGGAAGGACCGGCATGGCAAAAAGCCCACGGCAAGAAGGGGAGAGCGACATCTAACAGTGCGATGCTTGATCATAATTCTGGCTCGTTGACGACAAAGCGGATACAGGCCGATATCACGATTCATTCTGCGCCTTGTGGTGGTCTGTTTTATGCAGTAAATGATCTGATCTGGCCGTGACAAAGCCCATTGCGTCGCTCTGATTGGGTCCCCGGACCAGGGTAGTCTGTGGCCAGCCCGTCTCAGGTCAGGCCAGGGACCTAGACCAAAGCAAACGGGACCTGGCGCCATGGGTGAGCAGCCCAGGTCTTGGCAAATCTTCGCACAAGTGAGAGAAGGGAAGTGGACTCTACCCCTCAGGACCCCATGGAAACCCCCGCCTCAACAGTCAACCACCACACCGAAACCACTTCCCCTTTCCCAATCCCGCCGGAAACCATGGCCAGATAGACCCATTTCCGTAGGCAGATAGTCCCCCCCACTTTTCTTGGGCGTGCAGTCACCTACTAGCCGCTGTAACCAACGACTACTAAAAAAGTTGCAGAGTATATCACTACATGAAGTTATTCAGAGTCCTCAAAATAGTCAATAATCTACTATCGAGGCTGTTGATACTGGTGTTTGCCTATGGCTTGGTAGCTATCCGTAACTCACCCTTTTAAAGCCCTCGGGCAAGTATTACCTACCGTGTAAGCGCTGGCCGGGGAAGATGGGTGCGCTTTTGATGCTAAGCTTTCCTTTACTAGGGCATTTCCCTCGAATAGCTCTAAAGACAGCGACAACGACAACAATAAAAGCGACAGCGGCGGTAGAAATAGCGATAGCTTCAACTCACCTCAGAAAAAAGGCGCGGACTTAGTTGCCAATAATATAGTGCAGAGAGGTTGCGCGCCAGAAATTGGCTGCACATCCTGAAAAGTGGGAGGGGGACTATCTGCCTACAGAAATGGGTCTATCTGGCTACGGATTTCGCAATCCCGCGACAGGAGAACATCTCCCGTCCCAGGGAGAACCCCGATGCGAGCCCATGATCCGTCATCAGTCAGCCGATTTTCTTTCCCATCTAGAAAAAACACCAAAGATCTCCCTTGTGTATCATCGATTCGTCATGCTTACATTGGTTTTGGAATGTCAACAAATCGCATTTCTCCTCTTTTCTTCATTCCTGGCCCCGGCCGCCGGGACCGGACCCTTCTTCGTCATTTCAATGAATGTCTCATGTGTGTCAGTGTGTACAACTGCATCAACCAACCGACATGAGCCGCGGCCGTTAGGTAGGTACCTCTATGTGTCGACGGTAAGGTACGGTACATACATATGTACACCTTCCTTATTGCGGGCGGACGGGATGCGGCAACAACGGTTCAACGGTCACTCAACAGCCAACGGCCAACGGTCACAACGGTTTAACATCTAACGGTCACAACGGGTCGGCTAAGGTATATGATTGATGTAGGCGACAGGTTCCATCTCTTCCATCACTTACACGCACAGACACACACCGTTATCCTTCACATCTTCAACGGGCAGCAGCCAGCCAGTCAGCCAGCCATGTCTAGTATTACCTACTACCGAGCCTACCCATCTATACAGTGCTTAGTTCACAACATCCGACGGCCGACGGAACCATACCATCGTAAGACAACTTTTGTTTCGAATGCTACCTCGCTACCAACTTCTCCGGAGTTCGGGGACTCTTGCTTTATCCAGATGGCATGGTGCCATTTCTGACGGCTGACGGGAAGCGAGAAAAGTTCTAAGCGTCACCGGTACAAGTAGAACGAAGCTCTAGACTCGTTTGGATCATGTAGGCCTGGACACGGGTAGGTAGTACCGAGGTAAGATGAGACATGGAGGGACAACATCGATCGATCCATCTGATAAGATAACAATCATAACAAGTGAGAAAGAGGCGTTTGTCATTACAGGATATCAGCGCCATGTTTCAACTACTCCCTCTACGGAGATAATTTCGGACAATAAACGCTAAAAGAGACTCACTAGTAGATCTAGACTGACATATCGATAGAGGTACGTTAAAATTCGCTTGCTCTGATAGTATGTAGATAGCCATCTTATAAACCATATATATCATCACATAACCAAAAAGATCTCTCTTCATCCTCATCTCACATACACGTTGATGATGTGAGGAGGACCCTGTCCGTCTACCCTAACTCTGCAAAGCCCTCCTCACACCAACGGGTACCACATATCCGCTAGTCTAATCATGACCTCCCCCCGTAGGCGTAATATCCCTCTTCCCAAACCTCGCCCCCAAAGCTCCAATATCCCTCCTAAAGAAATTCCCAATATTCTTCAAATTCTCATTAATCGTCGCTTTTTCGCTTGCCGTTGTTGTTGCCCCTCCTCCACTTGTTGCCCCCTCCCGCTCCGTTGTACTCATATCCCTCGCCGCACTCAACAACTTCTCTCCCAAACTCGTCGCCGCATCAAACCTGCTCGTTACGCTACCACTTCCCTGCGATGCGTGATGCCCTGCCGTCGCAAACCCTGGGGTTATCCCGCCGCCGATGCTGATGCCGCTTCCCATGGAAGCAAACAGCGGGGTTAGAAGCGGGGAGCTTTGGACTAAAGTCCGACCTACGCCGGCCCCGTCGCGGTGGATAGAGAAGAGCTCTAGCAGGTGCGAGTGGTCCTTCTTCGGCACGCCCTTGAGCTCGAGGATGCGCTTGAAGTTGGCGTCGGAGCGGTCGCCGATGAGGTTGAGGTAGGCTTGGACGAGTCCCTCGGGAGGGGAAGGGCGGACTTGGAGGGTCTTGAGGAGCGGATCGATCTTGGTCATGGATTGGTTGACACGCTTGATGTAGCTTGCTGGAGGGGGAGGGGGCGGTGGAGCGTTGGGGTCCGAGGGGGCGCCGGGGGGTGGATGGTTGGTGTTGTGGAAGGAGAGTAGGTTTTCGAAGGCTTTGGTTAGGATGTATTTGTCCAAGAGCATCTGGTTGGATTTTTGTTAGTAAGGGATCTGTTGATTCGGACAGGAAAAGGGGGAGAAGAAGACTAACCTGCTCAGCACCAACTTCGCAAACAGGGCGGCACTGCACCACGTTGCTGATATACGAATTGGCCATGCTTTCCACGAGATGGTCACAGAACGCACGAGCATACTGCGGCTTGACCACCAGCGGGAGGATCTCCGCCGTCTTGCCGTTGACGTTCTTCAGCAGCTCGCTCACGTACGAGCTGTGATCGCTGACACTTTCCATCCTGCTCCAGTTCGTGTTCTTCATCTCTCGCCACGCCGGTTCGCAGTCCACCTCGACCTTGTGCACCAAGGCGAGCACGGCCGCGCTGGCAACGCCCATGAAGGCATCTGCTTGGGTCGAAAGATCAACCTTGGATGCCATCTCGGGGTCGATCCTCTTCTTGATGTTGTCTTCAAGCTGGTTGGCATTGGTGTGCCAAAAGTCCGCAGTGTTGAGAACCAATATGATGTCCTGCACCGGAGGCCCTTGTGGTCCTCCCCGCTGGAGGATGGTGAAGAGAACTTGCTGGGCGTATTCATCCAAGTACTTCGACAGTGTTTTGGCCAGATCCAACAGCCTCTCACCAGTAGACAGCTTGGCGCACTGCGAAAGCGTGAGCTTGTAAAAGTGGAAGAGTTCGATGGCCGAGGGGATGACCGCCTGCGGGGAGAACTCCTCGTCTGGCGGTATGAGCGGTTGCGACTTGTACTTGGGTATCATTCCAGCCAGCGTCTTGTCCTGCGACTCGACCCAGAGACTCAGATACGGCTCGAATGCGACCGAGATAGAGCCATTAAAATTCGATACCCGATCATCCGCCGAGCTCAACGTATCAATGCTAGCCCGGACTTCGCTCGAAAACCGGCGCTCCAGGCTTTGCTCAAAGTCCATCGTCTCCTGCAAGCAACTCAACAACAAATTGACGTCAATCTTGTTGGTGCCTCCATCCGTCCTCCGCATGCTCTTCTCCAGTATCCCCTTGAAATCCTCCCTCGTGCCATCGCAAAACGCCATCGACAACGTCTCGTTAACGCGCCAATGGGCCGGGAAGATGGCAGCGTGCTCGCTCTCATGCGTCTGCAACATCCGTCGGAACCAGGCATAGCGCCGCCCAATGTTGTCCAAGCTGCCCGCCTCGTCGTTGCCCCGGAAGACGGAGCGGTACTCGCGCAACTCGGTGTTGACGTACCACGTCATCAACCGCGCCTTTGCCTGTTCGCCCAGCGCGTCCATGACCAGACAAGCTTCCGCCAGCGTGCCGCGCCGGGCGGCC
>RANY01000662.1:0-21132 GCA_009805235.1 Neurospora pannonica FGSC 7221 | reverse complement strand
CCCAGCCAGTGGTTTGGCAGATCTGTTTCGTTGCAAGAAGTGTTAGATATGGACAGGCAGTAAGTGAAGCGACATGGTAAGCAAGCAGGGTACGGGTAGATTGAAAGAAGGAACCATACCATCTTATACATAGGCACGGAGCCATACGAAAACGCCACGGTACCAAGAATAACACTAATGACATAGTACATGGTCGATTGATTCCTCTTCTTGTACTCGGCTCTCACTCTCTCCATCTCCGGCGACACGCCCGTTCGGGTGCTTTGACTCCTTGTCTGTTGCTGCTGCTGTCCTTGCTGCTGCTGGCGTCTGCTTGCGCCCTCGGTCGAGAACCATCTCCATGCCCTGCTGCTCTGTTGCTTCTTCACGGATGCTTGTTGCTGTGTTGTTGTCGTCGTCTTTCCCCGGGGGGTAATAGACGCCGCCGATGGCGCCTTAGTATCGGACGAGAGTTGGCGGCGCCATTGGTTCTGGAATTGTTGGCGACACGAGAAGCAGGCCCACGACGCCGATTGGGAGGAGGACTGAGCAGCGACGGCTCTTCGGCCGACGAAGCGTGGCACCGAACTCATGGTGGGAAGGGTGACTGACTGCTTAAGTTCAGTCTTCTGTTTACTCCGGAAGGCGGGATGTTAGTGGAGGTGGGACCGGGGACATGGTTGCCCTCCTGTGCTGCGAAAGCGTCGGGAGCACTGGAATTCTCACCGCCTAAATATGGCCGGCACAAATGCGGGACGTCCCAATCGCAATTGACGCCCGCATGTTTGTTTCAGAGCGCAGCTTTCGGTGCGCTGAGGACAGTATGGACCGCCGTAGTTGCAAGCATCACCGATGTCATCGGTTTTGGAGCTATCAAAATATAAATGGTAGGAAATAGCAGAGAGTAAACATAAAGATAACTTATTAAAACGTATAACTCAATTATTTAATATCAAGTTAATTAGTATATTCAGGTTTAAATTATTATAAAGTTGTTACATATAAACATTATTATTACAACTTATTACTTTATAGCATACTCAGTCGCAACTAGTCAGACAGTCGATTTTGTAAACCTGACGAGTAGTTTGACATTTTCACATATGAACTTTTCTTTATATTTGCAACTCTACAAAGCAAGACAATTTAAGCTAGAATAATGTACTTAATATTTTGATCGCTTTAATATGTAGTCAAAATTCATCGACGTCGCTTCCTTCAGCACCACTAAATACAAGCTCGTCATCATCGTCCTCGTCGTCTTCATAAACAAGGTCCAACGCTCCCTCGTTCAGCTGCCAATCTACACCTTCCGCTTCAAGCGCCTGCTTCGTTTCCTCTTCTAAAAGATCAACGCTAAAGTCCATCGGCAGGTTTGTAGAATGTACTTCCTTCGCTTCTAGGAAACTTTCTTCCGTGACAGGTCTCAACGGTGAAAGATACCGTCTAACTCCACTGAACTGCCGCTTAGTTTCTTGTTGCAATCCATAGAAGCTAGCTCTGAGAGGCAAGCGAGGATCTTCATCTAAATGTGCTTCTCGCCGGTATAAGCCGGTTTCGACATAGTTCGGGCCTTGGACAACGCCAAGAGTACGGTCTGGCAGTCGTTGAAGCTGCAACTTGGCCAAATAAGATCGTCCTCTCAAGATACCGGATTCCGAATCCAATAGCTGGCCCTGGGCATCAAAGGTGGGTGCCTCTGGTTCCGGGTGTGGAATTATAGACTGCGGACGCCGAATCCTCTTTGGTAATTTTTGCCCCGGGATTTTCATATGCATGAATAAGGTGCGGTCGTTGTGGTCTCCCTCATCTTGTTCGTTGAGTGACAGGAAGAACACTCGCCCACTGGCATCGCCAATGACCAGCCTGGACTTGTCGGGCGAGAACATGCCGCAGGACACGGGGGCAGGAACCTCCAAAAGGTCGCGAACCAATGGATTGCGGGATCGCACATTCCATACTTTTACCACGCCGTCAGAGGAACCGGTATAAAACCGGTCAAGAGTCCTTCCCCATGCAGTAAATTTGACACCCACGTCCTCGTGCTCGCGATCACCTCTGAGCTCCTCTATAGGTTCCCCGTGGCGAAGAATATGAATCGGCTTATCGCCTTGGGCGGTGTCCCAAACGTACGTATTTCCGTCTGTGCATCCCGCCGTAATGTAGCAAGAACCGAAGCTAATGGGCATGATAGTAAGCTCATTGATATCGAGCGCCCAGCAATCTAGTGTTTGGATAGGGCTGAATGACTTTTCCCCATGCTCAGAAACGGGAGATGGGGTAAAGACCCGAATTTGGGTACGCGTGTTGTAGTCCAGGTCCAGGCCCAGTGGTGAAGTGGCCGCAATGAAGCAGGCTTGATTGGGATGCCATAGAACCTCAAAAACATTCTGGGTGGTAGCGGATGTTATCCGCCACCTTTCTCCCGTGAGGCCGTCCCAGAGGCAGAGCTCTCCCGTTTCCCTACGATCGGGAGGAATATCAAGGTCATCCCCTGTCCTGCTGCGAGGTGAGTAGCCCACCAAAAGCAGATGTCGAACGGTTGGCGAGCGACCCCATTGCATAGTGGCAGGAAAGTAGGCCCATCTCTCGGTGGAAACAGTGTTGCCCTCTGCGTCTTCCACCCGGGAGCAAGAAAAGGACCGATACGGGCTGGTCGAAATCGAGTCGTTGCTATGGATGTTGTATATGCGCACAGCATCCGTAGGAACGTCTGCTGCCGTTGCAACCATAGCCGTTGTCGAGTCATACTTTGAGGCAGCCACAAAGTTGACATTGCCCCCGTGAGACCACTCGCCCAACAAAACCATGGAAGAGCCGGACGGGTCTACCTTCCAAACTTTGACTTTCCGGTCAAACCCAGAGGTAAATGCCCGATCGTGGACATCGTCATAGTCCGAGGCAACAACAGATGAGTACAGCCACGGGTCTTGACTCTGTCTCATAGCATCGGTCGAGTTTTCGCCCTTTTCGACAACCGGACGGACGATTCGATGATCAGCATATGCCCGCAGAGTGCCTTGGCTGCATGATCCGAGAACGAGGTTACCGGGCTTGTTGTATTGTTGATTATGAGCATCCGAATGCTCTGTTGTTCCGCAAATGAAGCCGTCGTTCGAGACCCAAGCGATGGTCGCAATATCTCCAGCACAATCCGTCCATTCTCTTCGCAGCTCCAACTCATCCTCATGACACTTGACGAACTCATTCGGGAAGTTCATGGGAGCCCTCAAAGCCATGCCGCGGTTACCAGAGGTTTCCCTAGCAAAGAGGAGCGAATTGATTTGGCTCGAGCGAGCGAGCTCACCGTGCAAGTCGTACTTATCCCTTTTTAAGGCAAGTATTGAGGGATCCCTTGATACCTTGTGATTAACTAAGTCATGGAGGAACCGTTCGATGTCTGCCTTGTTTCGACGCGAAAGTTCGCTTTCCGACCGGATGGCGTCCAAGACCTTAACGATTTCACCGCGATGTTTTTTGAGCTGCTTGCGGAGATCTTTAGCAAGATCTTGCTTCCTACTCCCAGAAGATAGACCAAGGACTCTTCGACAGAGGTTCCGAAGACCCTTGATTTCATCGGCGGTAAAGTCAACATGGAAGGTTGTAGGTCGAGTGAGCAAGGATTCGTCAAATCGTACAAACTTCTGTACACCCACTGAAATGTTGGCCCTCTCCTCTGCTGACAGATATGGCCGTTTGTCCTCACTGAATAGCCGCGATGATAGACCTTGAGAATCAGCACTGTCTTCGTGTCCCCGCCAGGCCAAAGCGTGGGCTCGACTTCGATAATTCTGTGCTGAGGTCGTGACTATGCCACTGTTTTGCGGCCTCTGCTCTTCTTCGACGCGTTTGCGCCATCGAGACACTCGGCCTCGCCTCCTCGGTTCCGGTACCGAGTGTTCAGGCAGGTTGCTAACAGAGGGCGGCTGGGCGACAGATGTCGACGGCGGGTCCAGGATCATCAACGAACCAGCGGGTGAACTGGGTTGAGGCACTGGTATGGCTGCCGATGGGGCTCCCTTGTCTTCTTCCTCGTCATCATCCTTGATAGTGATAACCTGTGGCGGCGGCGGCAGTATGGTTAGTCGGTGAATTCCTGTCGTCGCATGACTTGGAGCAACCGGAGCGTGAGGGTATCGCAACCCAGAAGGAGGGTTTACACCTCTGTGTGCCTCCTGACGCCCAGGTACTACTGGAATAGGTATTGGAGAGTTGGAGTAGCGACGTTCATTGGCCGCGGGGAATGTAGGGGTTATAGCTGAGCCCGGACGTGGAGGCGGAGGTGGCAGCGGGGCCGTGGCATAGCCGGAAGGTGCCTGGGGAGGTGCCAGGACAGGTGCCCCTGGGATCTGGGGGACGGGGACCGGCGTGTACGATTTAAGCTGATATTCCTGGTAGATGTTAGCTACGAATACTGTACCCTCCGAAGAGAAAGCAACACATAAATAAACGTTATTAATACGCACGGGGAGCATGAGCAATGAGCGGGTTTCCACCGGGATACGGGCAGCCAGAAGTCGTTCGAACACATCGCTTACACGCCCATTCCCAAGCTTATAAGCAGCCGTAAAGTCGACGCCAGTTACAATCTCGACGACCTGGAAGAGGACAACTATGGGTAAGGCATGGGAAGGTAACCAAAAGAATATAAGGGTCATAAGGGGAGCGAATGGGAATAACTAACGAAAGCCGTAGCATGCTAACCTTTGTTCCTATTTTTTGAACGTCGTACTTGTTTCTGGGTAAAGTTGCTAGCTCCCGGTCGACGTGCGGGAACACTTGATTTGCGAGGCAGTCGACAAAGACGTCCTGCCTTCCCCAGTGGGGAGCAGACTGAGAGTTGCCATTCTGCTGGAGCTGGTTGTTGATGGTGGGGGCTGTGACTGGAGCGGTCTCGGTTCGCTGTCGTTTGAAAGGCGGATGTTCGAGATCGTCCGGCTGATGCCTCTGCTCAGCTACAAGAGAGCGATGGCTTTGGGTGTTGCCTGGCGCAAATGGTTGCGCAAGGGTTGTCGTGGAGGCAACGGTGGTGGCACCGGCCGAGGAGCCGTTCGTGAGCGGGCCACGCGCGGGATCTCCAGGCCTAGGGGTAGTAGGTGAGTCTGTTAATGCTAATCCACGAAATGTGATCGGGTTTGGCGCGCTGCTAGAGATATCATGTCTTCTAATAGAACGAGAAGAGGGTGAGGTGGTGGTGATCGCCAGTGTCATGGAGGGATCGATAGTAGGAACAAGGAGAAGAGGCGATCGAAGGGTAGGCGGGCACGCAACGCGCAACACGCATCAACAGCCGCCGAAGAAGAAACAATGCGATTTAAACTTAGTAGAGCGGGAAGATTTGTCCAAAAGAATCAAGTAGTTGACAAAAGGAGAAGAGAAGCGCGTTACGATCGTTTTTAAAAGGAAAGTTACGCACCTGGAGTCCATTTCTAAACGGTTCGCGGTTAGAGTATGCGCTTTGGAAAGAAAAGGCATCAAGTTGTATTTTAATTCAAGCCTGGGCTAGATTAATTAACTGACGACGGGAGATATGCAACACGGGTTGATATTACGTAAGCTAGCGACCGTCAAGCATACTCTACTAATAATTAAATGAAAATATTTTATACTTATTATAATTTTTTAAATAATAAACGATCAGGTAGTAAGAAACTTAACCTTTGTTAAAGTTTATCATTTCTAGTATATTTTAGTTCGTCGTACATTTATAAAACATTAGTATGATTATCTTCGATATTATTCCACGTTTTGACGCTCGAAACTCAAACAATATCTTTTGCTTCCTTTGTAACTGCTTGCCATGAACAAGTCTTATGCCTTGAGTGTTCGCTCATTTAACAATTCGCGATGCGGACCTGCGGAACGGAAGGTTAAAGCATACGATTCTCGTCTGATGCGGTCCTGATGCGGTCCTGATAGGATGTCGAACGGCCCGCCATGTAAAGCAATCACAACTGCAGCCAAGTGCAAGTCTCCGGTTTTAATTCTTGCACAAAAGGCATCAAGAAGCCGAAGTTCAGAGAGGCATGCTGACATTCATTTTAAGATGACAAGGCAGGCGACCGTGTGTGCGAACCTTGACGTCTGGGGAAAATCCGTTATGGAGCTTGGAGACGCGAAGTCACGAGTTCACATGCGACAGTATGCGACAGCCTGGAGACAACATACAGCGCGGTTCGATTCGTGCACCCCCCTTCCGCGCGGGTGGACGGCCCCCTGCCCAAGACAATCTACGGCGGTTTGTAAAGCTCGATTGCAAGGATTGAGGAGATGCCTTCGACATAAAGTTAAAGGGCCACAAACCACTGGTAAAGAAGAGCGTGGAGCAAGCTATGTGAAATTACACTAGAGGCTGTTGGCAATTATAATATTGCTTTTTATTATTGCTTTGAAGCAGTAAACAAGCCTGACTTTAATGATAGAATCTTCAAGTATTTTGACATGCTAAAATTATATAACATTTTTATGTTATAACGGCAGTTCTTTATACAAGCAACGTATGTCCACTCCAGCTATTATGCTCGTTATCGTTAGCGAACAACTCAGCTCTCTGCAAGCTCCCTTCCTTTATGCTGCTACCCAAGTCATAACCATCCCCTTCTCTCACTTAGTTTATACCCCCGAGTAGTTTCAACCCCTCCTCTTCTTGCCGCCCTGATGGCCGCCGCTGGCAGTGCTCGCCGCCGCATCACCAGAAGACTCCTCCTTCTTGGAGCTAGTACCGGCAAGAAAAGCAGCCATATCAAAGTTCGACGCCGCGGGAGCGCCGCCGCCGCCCATGAGAGCGTTCATGGGGTTCTTCTTCTGGTTCTCTTCCCATTCAGCGCGCGTTTCGGGGTCCACTGAGGATATTTGTTAGCAGTTGTTTCCTGAAACGTCAGGAAAGGAAAAGGACAGCGTACTGTTCTCAACCAACTTCGGCATGCCAAGGAAGATGACCATGCTAACCAAACCGAGAAGAATCATGGGGTTGCGGAGGATCGAAAGGATGGAGACTACGTAGTTCAACGCGGTTAGTATATCGATCACCATCTTCATCATCTTCATCATCATCAAGCACCCAATCCCCCCATCCGGTGTCCCAACAAAAACTCACATTTACTCCTCTCCATAAAATACCCCTTCTCCCCCAACACCTTCGCCCCAAACACCACACCCCCCTTCCCTCCATCCCTCAGGACCTGCCTCGGCGCCTCCTCTCCCTTATTATCCCAATCATTGCCCCTATACGTCTCCCACGCCTTCACCTCCAGCTTGACCTCGCCGTGCCCGTCCCCTTCCTCATGCACGCCGTCTAAGATGGGCGCCACGTCCACCCGCAAGGGAGCGAACCCGTGCGTCGCGCAGTGGATGTCCAGCAGGTACGAGCCCTGCGTGACGTTCCTAAAAACGAGCGTGTTGGCGACGCTGAGCGGGGCGGACTTGGTCTGTCCGAAGGTGGAGAGCGTGCCGTGCGTCGAGGGCGGGAAGACGAAGAGCTTGCCGCTGGTGTCGCCGGGAGGGAGGGTTATTGTTATCGAGGTCTGCGGTGGGTGTTGGGGAGCGAGCGCCGCGAGGGCGGTCGAGGCCGAGGCCAGGAAAGCGAAGGTAGTAGTGAAGAGTTGCATTGTTGAGGTTAGGCCGACTATCGAGTTGTTGAATTTAGTTGTTTACGGGCTCTGCATCCTTCAAGAGTAAAAGACGAAATCGAGGGCGATCACGAAAGATGAAGGTGGATAGCGATGCGCCGGATGCTGTGATGTGGTGGGATTGTACGGGCACAAGTGGGAGGTCACTGTTGCGACGTTTGGGTGGAGCTTTGGGGAAGCTCCAGCTGTGACGAAATGGCGGGTGCGGCTCTGAAGGGACCGTGCAGGGATTTTGATTGGCGCTGTGAGCGACACGCTTTGGGCATTTCTACGGCGAGCTACAACACCAAAAAATGATACCAACGAAACATCACCAAATGGGTAAGTGACCAGCCACATCCATGATACACTCACCGGTAAATCCCCAGTCCTTACTTGTATTGCCATCGTCCATCTTGTAGGTGACTAATTGATTTTTTGCTTCTTTTTTTTTGCCGAAAAACTCTATCTTCAGGAACGTCCCTCCCGATGCGCATACAGCAAGATGATTCACGCCACGGAAACGTTGAAACCTCTAAGCTTTACCCTAACTTGAGAGCTCAAAAGCAGTAGCTTTTAATTCATACACAAAAAGGATGAGATTCAAAGACATGTCAAGAAATCAAAAGCATCCCTCAACCAACTAACTCCAGCACCAGCACCAACCGGCAAGCACAGCAAAGACGACAATTATCCACATCAGATCAAAACGCAAGTAGATTCATACACATATACAAAGAACGCCAACAACGCTGATGATGACGACGACAGCACATCCTTGACCTTCCCAGTTCCCCTTCTATAGCTTGGACTTGTTCTGGGCAGCAGCGTTGATCTCCTCGTACATGCGGTCGATTTCGGCCCTGAACTTCCTGGCGGTCTGGGGACGCTTGAGCTTGAGACTGTTTGATAGTTAGCAGCTTGACTCAATACCTCTCAAGGGAATGGGTGAGTAGAAACTTACGTTGGCGTCAAAAGCTCATTCTCAATCGTAAACGGCTCAATATCCAGATAAACATTCTTGACCTTCTCATAGCTGTTAAATTTGTGGGTCTTGCCAATGCCATCCAGCAGCTTGAGCAAAGCCGTCTTGACACGGGGGTCATTGGCAGACTGCTTCAGCTCTTCCAGATTTTCAGGGGCAATGTTCTTCTTGAGTATCCTGCTGGCATAGGGCGCAAAGGTGACGGGGTCGATGCCGAAGATGGCCACCAGGCTGGACTCCTTGGGGTCGCCGTGCACAAACGCCATGGCGATCAGGTTGGTGCTGGCCATGTACACGTTCTCGATGCGCTCGGGCGAAATGTACTCGCCCTGGGCCAGCTTGAGCACGTTCTTCTTGCGGTCGATGATCTTAAACCGGCCCAGGCTGTCGACCTCGACGATGTCGCCCGTGTGGAACCAGCCGTCCGCCTCGACCGCCTTGGCGGTTTCTTCAGGGTTCTTGTAGTACTCCTTGAACATGATGGGGCCGCGCATGAGCAGCTCGCCGCGCGGGTGCGGCTTGTCGTCGATCGTGTAGTCGTAGTCGGGCACGGACTCGATGCAGAGTTCGACCGAGGGGCATGGGGGGCCGATGTTGCCGGTGGTGAAGTCGCCAGGAACCTGGACGGTGCCGGTGGCGTACGACTCGGTCATGCCGAAGCCTTGGACGAAATCGTTGCCGAAGGCGGCGCGAAGGAACTGGTGCACGTCCGGGTMGAGCTGGGCGGAACCGCTGACCATGGTGCGGGCGCGGTCGAGACCGACGCCCTTGAGAACCTTCTTGGTCCAGATGCGGTCGTACAGGAAGTGCTTGTTGGTGGCCTTGCCGGCGGGCAGGGCCATGCTCTGCTTCTTGGCCTCCACAACGTAGCGGGACAGGGTGCCCTTGAAGCCGTCGGCGTTGACGGTGGAGGCCTGGACGGCGCTGTTTATGCGGTTGTACAGACGCGGGACGGACATGAGGCTGGTCGGGCGCAGGATCTTCATGTCCTCGATAAGGCCGGCGATGTCGCCGTGGAAGTAACCGATGCTGGCGCCCTCGGCCAGAGCGGTCTGGTCGGCCATGCGACCGTAAATGTGCGCCAGGGGAAGGTAGGAGATGTGGGTATCGGTGGAGAGGATGCTCTGGTTCGAGCGGGCAGCAGCAATACCGGCCACACCCTGAGCATGAGTGATCAGGACACCCTTCGGGTCGCCAGTGGTGCCCGAGGTGTAGTTGATGGTTAGAACATCCTCACGCTTGGGGGGCTTCATAAAGAGGCCAGACTTGACACCGAGCGCCTCAACCTCATCGATGGAGAAGATCTTGACGCCCACGTTGGAGGCGGCGGCGTTGAGAAGCTCGCGCTTGGTGTGGCCGGCAGGCTCACCAGCATCCAGAGGATCCAGGGAGATGATGAGCTTCAAGGTAGGGCAACGCGGCGCAAGCTTGAGGAGGGTCGGGATATGGGGCACAGAGCATGCAATGGCAGTAAGGCCGCTGTGGTTGATGATGTACTCGGTGGTCTCGGGTCCGAGAGTCTCGTAAAGAGAGATGGGGAACAGGGACTGGGAGAGGAGCGCAAGCTCTGTGATTCTGTTAGTATACCTCGTGCATTATGCATGTGCACGGCGCATTGTGTCAAAGCACTTACCGGTGATCTGCCACTCGGGACGGTTCTGCGCCCACAAACCAACACCATACTTCTCATCGGTCAAGCCAATGGACTTGTGGAGGGCGACAATGCCGGCGCCAAAGTTCTTCCTCCGCTCAGCAACCTCCTTGTAGGTGATCCAGACATACTTGGGCTCGTAGGTCTTGGTGGCGGCGTTCCATGGACGCCATCCCAAGCACTTCTTGTTGGGCACCTTCTCAACCGAGGCTTCGAAAAGATCGTGGACAGTCTGGTGAGCCGGGTCGAAGGTCTCGAGGAGAGGGCTGTTGACGAACTTCCAGTGACGGTAGACGGCAGTGCGGTTGGGGCGCTCGGTGCCGGGAACGGGCAGGGCGTAGGGAGTGCCAGGCGGAGGAGGCTCGGCGATGGACTTGATGTACGCCGCGGTATCTTGTTTGGGCGCCATGATTATAGAATAGGACGGACTGGGTCGCGTATTACTGTTACGGTCAAGGAAGGAAACACGTTATCGCAAGAGGCGCAAACGGTTAAAGAAGGAACCTGAAGGCGCGCAATGAGGTTATCGCCAACACCGTCACCGACACTTGGAAGGTAACAAAGGGGGTTGATGGGCGCAAAAAGAAGGTCACCGTCGCTTGCTTGGGGTGGTATGGTGCTGCTGAAGAGAAACACTTGAAGAGAAGAAGAGAAAGAAACAAAACGACCTCGCAACTCAGACAAGCAGAAGACAAGTGGAAGAGCTCAAAGAAACAAGGATGGACGGCTACTCTGGAAGGCGTTCCCCTTTTCGAACATCCAAGAGTCGGTTCTCGGCAGCATGTGGTCCAAACCATTGAGCCAAGGTGGTCCTGAACCGAGTGTGACGAAGAGCGGAGCTGCTAGTACAGCGAGGTGTGGGTGGTCCAGTCTGATTCCAGTCTGGAGACCAGTCCGTGGTTAATCTTGGTTTCTTTGGATTGGTTGTCTGGAGACTTTGGCGTAAATGCCAAAAGGTACCTCGTCTTGACTTTGGAAGTGCCGCGGCTCTTTTGGAGTTTGGAAGCCCAGGGATGCATGGAAGTCCAATCGGGATCTGCCATGGATCCATTTGATAGTCTGTCTCACCAAGAGAGGTGGCAGTCCACCTTTGATATTATCTCTCTTCACCACTTAGTCAGCTTTTATACCTGTCATGATTATTCCAGCCAGTATGCATCTTGTATTTTGAGTAGAGCTAGACACTGACTGGCAGAGGTAATGTATTCTGTATCTGGTCATGGTGGTGTAGACATGCCGGTGATCCAATGATGAAGAATGGGAAACAATGAAAAAGTGCCCGCTGGCAATGACGATTGGGGGACCCTCCGTGGAAACAAGCCGAGGCTCATGGCCGGGGTCAGGTGGACCAGTGGCGGCAGCCGTGGAGATGTCTGAAGCGAATGGGCTCTTTTTAGTGCCATTCTCTCCACGTTGAAAATGGAGATGCGCGAGGTGGTTATTGCAACTGTGTGGGGCTAAGCCCGCCAAAGGTGCAAGTCCCCTCCGGCAACCCAGGTTAGTGGTTAGGGTTAGCGGTTAAGGTTAGGTGTTAGGGTTAGTTCCCGGGGTGCAGGGGGCCGGTGAGAGGCCCCCGCGTGTGAATGTGAAAAAAGCGCTCGAGAAAGTGTTGTTTGAGCTCTCGTTGTCGTGGTTCAAATGATGACTTTTGGCGATGGTTGAGGGTGCGGAAACTTGATGCCAAGCTTGGGACGGGAATTCTGGTGGTCTTTGGCTCGGCCGGCCTTCGACTTTGTATGGCCCCACACAGTCGCAGGGACCGATACACAGTCACAATAACCGGCTCCGATGGAAAGCAAAACACCAATCCAATACCACTGCAGCCAATCATCATCCATCATTCCATCCAGTGCCATTTCATGCGCTGTCTGTCGTCTGGAGTTTTGGGAACGCGGAATTCTGCCAAATCCGTCAGATCCGCACGGCAGTCTCCCCTGACAAAGGCATTCCGCCGTACAGTGCCTGCGGTGTGCATGTCAGCCCGTAAGGTGCATCAATCATCAACATCATCACACAAGAGATGGTCGTGCACCATTCATTCCACTCGTACAGAATTATCACGGCAATCCTTCCATTTGTGTACGTTGTGTCTGTGATCCTCTGCGGTTTTTAGTTCCGGTGTTGGTCATTCAGGTTGACAGCCGTTCCGGGTCATGGCTCCGTCGCCCAAAACTCATAACGGCCTGTCACATGCATCGGGATCCCGTGCTGTGAACCTGCAACAAATGCGCCGCAGCCAATTTGTTATCGTACAATTGATAATAGGGAAAGTCAATTTCTAGAAAAATAACACATTTCCTGAAATTATTGAAACATTATTATTATTATTATTATTATTATTATTATTATTATTATTATTATTATTATTATTATTATTATTATTATTATTATTATTATTATTATTGGTCTTATACACGCTAACTAACTATGTAGTTTACCCAGTAGGTATGCGATGCTGCTTCCGTTCTTAGTCGGTGGGAAAAACTGTGCCGTGGCTGGCTGAAAACCCTCCGCTGCTCTATTGCAGCAGCGCCGTGTTGGCGCCGTGCCTTCATTGTTTATCTTCCACTCAGTATGACCTCACCGTCATTCCTGAGGTCCGATATCAAAATATTAAAAATATCGAAAATATCCATTTGCAAATTACAGTCCGTACACTCAAACCACCAGAAATGTCTACACTATACCCTCCATCATATCCCATCGCCAATCACTCCTTCATTTCTTAACTAAACTAAACGATTTTAAACTCATTCGAATACTTAAAGCTATCACAACACTCATATAATGCCTCCCATTCGAAATAAAACAGTTTTTACTATTATTTCAAATTCCGTAACCGCCTTAATAGCCAAGCACAAGATATAAAGTACCACTTCTATAACTAATTACAACGTACTAATATTATTAAAATAAAGGAATACTTAAAAGTATATACTTAAGCTAACAAATTAGTAATAAACCCGCTAATAAATACTTACTACAAGTCTATAATATATACTAATAGCATTTAATCAACAAATAAATCGCTAATAACAAAGATATTCGTTACTATACCCTAATTTTAACATCTAAATAAGTAAAAAAGAACTACCTCCTTATAACTAAAACAATTCTATATAGAAGCAAACCCTTTACAATCCTAAATACCCCTTATATTAAAGCGCTATTCTAATTAATTAACCTAATATACGCTCCACTATACTAGCATACCATCGCTGACATCTACCTTCCTCGTATTTATAATAAGGTAAAAGAGGCAGTAATAACTAAAATCTAAAAGGCAACCTATATAAATATTATCTTTAATAAATCTGATAACTACGCTAGCTATCTTATACTTAATATCTCGGTCTACCTTCTTAATAAAATAACCTTATATTAAAAAATCTCTATACTAGCAATATTAAATATACTACAGCTAATATTACAATAATAATGTTCGCTAAAGCTAATCTTATTATTTAAATCTAGTAAGCAAAGATTACCAACTTCGTAACTGACATGTATAATAGTATCCATCTTATTAATACAACTTTAATAGGGATAGACGAATTAAAATACGCCTTCTCTATACTCTATAATTCTTATAACCTCTAATTACTTATTAAAAATATACTATCAATCGAACCGTTCAAAATAATTACCAACAACGTTGCCTAACTAATAGCCTTCTTTAGAACCTCTAAATTACAACTAGCAAGACTTTGTATATATATACTAACAGAGCTATATAAACTAATTAATATTCTATCTTTGTAAATTATCTCTTACTACTCCCTTATTGACTATTATCTATATAAATTAACGTTAATCTAACACATTTATATAGTAATATAATTACCTGTAAAGGTTATAATATAGATCTATCACCTCAATTTAGAAGGTAAAATATACTCTTATTACATTTGCATGTAATACACGCAATAATATTTAGTATAATATTATACCTAACAACGTACCTCCTACTATTATTAACAATAACGAACCCGTTAAACTTAATAACATACTAACTATTATCAAAAACATTAACTTCTAACATACTCTTAATATTCTTAAATAATTTATATAGCTAATTTATAAGGCTTAATTAATATTAAAGTCTAACAAAGTAATTGTTAACTATATTATCCCCAAATAAATTAATATTTAACAAATTTAATAACTTTACCAATATAATATTATACTATACAATTAAAAATCGCTCGTAACTATTTACACCACAAAGGAAAACAAGTAACTAACCCCTATAAATTAATTAATATACCTTCTTTGCTCTAATAATATAAGAATATAAATTCATCAAATCGAACCAACGGTTTCAAAAATCATACCCTAAATCTACACTTTCTTAAACTAATATAGGCAAGCAACTAACATTAAAGGCAATCTACTAATTAATAAATTCTTATTCTACTTAGTAAGAGAGGGTATCTTTACCCCTCAACGCTAAATATAGCAATATAACCTCTAACCTATTACTTTCTAGACTTACTTACTAATATCGGATACGTGTATTTATATATATAGATGAAATAGAGCTATAGTATAACTAATCATATATGATTGGCCCGCTCACCTAGCTGTATATAAAAGTTGCCGTCGGAACGTATCAACCTAGTAGGTAAGTTAAGGATCTACTTGTAGATCCTCTAATAAGATAAGGAGGTTCGTATAAGAGGCACACCCACAAGATAAGCCATTGGCTTCTAATTCTTCTTTGGTATTATCTTTTACAACGCTTTCAAATATTATATATATAGTATTTGCGAAGCAACCTAGTTACTCGTATTAAATAGTAGTTATAATTAAATGATTGATTAATTAGACTAAACTCCTGATTAGAGCCTTTGATTAGGTTAAATTAATTAATTCTATTAAGTACGTTCTTTAAGCCTAATTACAAGACCCTCTATTATACTATACTGACACCGCGATTGTAAATAATAATATTAATTTTTTTACTATTATAATTCTAATTCCTTTCCTTTCTTTCCCTTATACCTCCTTAATATATACTTTCCCTCTATATATTATACTAACTAACTCATATCGGCTTGTATTGATTAGAGTATTCGTATTGTACTACTCTAATCCAAACTCCTACGGGCCTTAATATGAAGGGTAACCCCGTTTAATTAATTATTTAGTTTTTAAATATAATTTTTCCTTATCTCCTATTTATATTTCTACTAATTATTTTTAATACTTTTAATACCGTTATTTGTTAGCGACTAGAATTAAGTATACTATAAATTAGGATTAATTTACATTTTAACTTCTAACGTAATTAATGACTTCAATATTAGTATAGCCGATAATAATCCCCCTTTGCTAAACGATCTACCTCGCAATATAAGCGGCACTTTTAATAACCTACCTAATTACAACGGTATTATTATCGGATAGTCTAAGCAATTATAAAGTAAATTACCCCTTTGTGACAAGGGCTATGATCAGGGCTTGGAACAGTAGTTCAATTCAGCTAATAAACTACTTTGGTCTCGAAGGCCTTGTTGAACCTCTCAAGCCTCAAGGCAGAGGCTAGGTTCCCTCGCCTTCTTATGCCAAAGTCATCCTTCCTCCTGATCAGTACGTACAGGGTCTTGTTGGCCTAGTAAGGCCGTAAGGCATCTATCTAGCAGTGTGCACAGTTGTGTCTATATGTGGGTCTTCCTTGAATAGCTTCATCCAGTCTCCTTCGTCCTTCAGACGCCGGCCTTGTCTCTGGCATCCCTTCGTCAGCTTGGTTGGCTAGGAGAGATCCTGTGAGAGCAGGGTTCCCCTTTCAGAGGCCTGGCTTGCGTGGTTAGCATGATCGGCAGTTGTGCCGTTGGCTGGAACTGTTAGGTGGCTGTGAGGGGATTCGGGTAAGTTGTGCCATCAGGGAAATATCCCTCTACTAGCCTTGAGGCCTGGTTGCCTGAGGCATCGACCCATGAGGCTGATCCTTTCTGTCAGCCGTGCGGCTCTTCTAGAATAGAGCTGACTGTTGATCCTGGAATCGGACCAGGGTATCGATGTCCGTGTGACACCAGCTCCCCCTTCTTTGAAGGCTCGCCTCGAGCCGGCAAGGTTTGGGATGCTCAGTTTTAGCATTGAAGGGTCGTTTCTTCGAGGGTCGTAGGGACCCTGGAGTCTCGAGGCTTGTCAGGGTGGAGCTTGTGGAAGGCAATGACCTGACCTTTTGCCTCGTCAGTGTAGAAATGCTCCCATAGTTCCTATGTGAGATCACTGGCTTTGTTTCATCCTTCCCACTTGACACGATATATAACCTTGCTCTCAAATATCATAGAGTCCACAATCTTCTCAACCTCATAGTCTTCTGACTCTGCTGGGGCTGCCGCACGCAGGACCTGGTCAGGGTCGGAGATCTCCCAATTGCCAGCGCGATAGGATTCTAGGAGCAAGACGTAGAAGGAGTTATAGATTTGCTATGTTTTGGGCAAGGTCAGTTGGACAGCGGTAGGGGAAATCTCCTGTGAAATCTTGAAGGGACCATGGAGCTTCTTGTCAAGCTTCTTTGAAGGGCGCTTGGTTCTGATATGCTTACCATTCAACATGACCAACTGTCCCACCTCATAGACTGGTGCCTCCGTTCGTTTCTTATCAGCCCACTCCTTCATCCTCTGACGAGTGCAGTCGAGGTGTTTCTGGGCGTGTTCGTGAACCTGGGTCATCCAATGGGCGTAAAGACGACTCCCAGGGTTACGAGGAGCGCCGTCAGGGGGGTTGTGTAAAGCGGGGTAATAACCGTAGTTGGCGTAGAATGGGGAGATACCGGTTGATAACGAGATAGTATTGTTGTATGCGAACTCGGCAGTGGCTAGCAAATCTTCCTAATTACTTATCTCGTAGTTAACGAAGACGCGGAGGTACATTTCGAGGATCTGGTTGAGCTGCTTGGTCTGGCCATCTGTCTAGGGGTGGAAAGCTGTGCTCATGCAGCTCTTGATGCCAATGAGCTTCAGAAAATCCTTCCAGAGGTAGGCCATAAACTGAGAATTACGGTCAGAGATGATGTCCAGGGGTACTCTATGCAGGCGCCAATATGAGTGGGCGAAAATCTTGATGAGGTCTTCTGTCTTCTTCTCCCTTACCTTGAGAGGGATGAAGTGAGCCATCTTAGTGAAGGGGTCGATCATAACCCAAATGGAATCACAGCCATTGGAGAGTGGGAGATCTGTGATGAAGTCCATTGCAACTGTCTTCCAAGGGACATAGTGAAGTTCCATGGGCTAGAGCAGGCCATGAGGAGAGTGACGGAGAGGCTTGTTCTGCTGGCATTCGTGGCAACCGCGAACGTATTCCCTGACTGATTCCTCCATCTTGGGCTACCAGAAATTTCTCATAATGAGCTCCATAGTTTTGTCCATTCCCATGTGACCAGTGACCTTAGTGTCGTGCTCCGAGTTGATGACTTCGGTTTGAAGGTCGGTAGGGATCCAAAGGCGATTCTTTCGATAAAGGAGATCGTCGAACTTCTCGAAATCCTTGTCATCATTCTTCTGGAATTGTTCCATATAGGCGGGGTCGTTGATCCGGGCTTCTTTGAGCTGCCTGATGAACTCATCATTCCAATGAGAGGTGGAAATGCTGCAGAGCCTCTCTTTTGACAGGAGAAAACTGCTTCCTTCAGAATGTGAGAAGTGCTTTTCTTGCAGGACTGACGTAATCGGCTGGTCCTCACCCTCCCCCTTCTCGGGTTTGAAGCTCTCTTAGCGGGAAAGCGCGTCAGCTTTGGCGTTCAAATGACCTGGTCAGTAATTGATGATGAACTAAAAATTGGCCAACTGGATTACCCAGCGGGCTTGATGGCGGTTGAAGACCTTCGCGTAGGTAAAATAGGCGAGGTTTTGGTGGTCAGAAAAGACTTCAATCCTGTGCTTGGCTCCTTCAAGATAAATCCTCTAGCGATCGAAACTATCAACAATGGCGAGAAGCTCCTTATCGTAGATTTCGTAGTTCATTTCGGCTGGTGTCATTTTCCTTGAGTGAAAGGTGATGGGATGAATCTTGCCATCCTCCTTCTTCTGCGAAAGTACTGCTCCGATTCCGAAGTCTGACGCGTCAGTTTCCATAATCGCGGGCTCGGCTGGGTCAAAGTATGCCAGAACTGGCGCTGTCGTAAAGGCCCTTTTCAAGTTATTGAAGGCCTTTTCCATCGGCTCGGTCCATTTCCATGACTTCTGATCTAGGGCATTGCCCTTGGAGATGGCTTGGGCAATAGTGGAGAATCCTTTGATGAATCGCTGGTAGAAATTGGCGAAGCCTAAGAAGGATTGTGATTCTTTGAGGGTTGTCAGCGGTTTCTAAGTGAGAATGCCCCAGACTTTGTCTTCTGCTATGCCAATGCCTTCTGGGGAAATGATGTACCGTAGGAACTTTACCTTGTTGACCCTCCATTTGCACTTCTGGGGCGCCACAGCTAGATGGTTGTCTGAGAGCCGCTTCAGAACTTTCAGGACGAGGCGGTCGTATTCTTCCTCAGTGTCTGCATAGATGAGGATATCATCAAGGTACACTAGGACGCCAGCATCGATTAGGTCTATAAATAGATAATTCATCATAGCCTAGAAGGTAGATAGGGCGTTAATCAGGCCCATCGGCATGACTACGTACTCGAAGAGCCTGTATTTACAGTGGAACGCAGTCTTCCACTCATGGCCTTTGGCCATTCTGACCAGGAAGAACCCCGATTTGAGGTCAATCTTGGTGTAGAATTTGGCGGTTCAGAGTGTGTGCTGGAGCTCCGTGATAAGCGGTATTGGGTGTCTCATGGGGACCGTCATTCGGTTGAGAGCCCAGTAGTCGACTACCAGTTGGAGGGGGTCGTCGGGGTCTTTTTTATTTATGAACATGAGAGGGGCGCTGCAGGAAGCCGTGGACTTCCTAATCCTTCCTGACTTCAACATCTTCTTGAGCCAGGGTTTCAAAGCATCGAGTTCTCAGCCGCTCATGGCGAAAACGGGGCTCCAGAGTGGAGTTTGCCTGTTGATAATATCGATCTTGTGATCCCATGGCTAGTGATCTGGCATTCAGAGGGAGGCTTCTTCACTCATGATAGGGAGGTACATTTGGAAGTCCTCTAGGACAGCGGCGATGGCAGTATCAATCTTGGTTTGAATGCTGGCGATGGCACTAGTAGGTAGTAGTCCTAAGACGATGGAGCTAGTGCAGTTCTTTTGGCAGTATTCTGAGGAGAATTTGATTTCTTGAGTCTTGTCGAAGAAACATGCAGGCTCATGCTGTTGTAGCCACCAGTGGAGAAGGATGATATTGCACTCGTCATCCATCATTGAAAGCTCGAAGTTGAAGTGGGTGTAGTGATCTTCTTGGTGCTTCAGTACGACTGCTTCAGTGTAGTACCATTCTCCCATCATGTCGACTGCCATGTTGAAGCCCATGAGGGTACGAATGTTAGCCCGTTTGATCAAGGGGAGCTTCCAGGTCCAGGCCTGATAGAAAGATATGACTAGAATTGAACTGCCTGGATCTAAAAGGACTCGGACGGGGTGTTCTTTGTCATTGTAGAGCAGGGTCATTCGAACGATGGGCCGTGATCCTGACTGTGGCTTGGGGCAGGGTTTCTTTCTGGGTTGCTAGTTTTCGTCGTCAAGGCTTAGCCTCTTCAGGGTGCAAACGACGGGGTTGACCAAGCTGGTACTGAGGTGAGGCTGGGATGATCTATGTGGTGCTTCATAGCGGCCACTCAAAAATCCGAGTCAGAGTCTTGATCTATATCCATAGTTTGCATTACTCTGGTGATCGCATTGGTCTTAGCCTTTTTGAACTGGGCCTCGCTATCGAGGTCCTTAGCTCCCTCTTCTTCACAGTCGTCATTCTTGCGTTTGGTTGAGATAGCGGCCGTTCTTTGTTGTTCTTTGGGTTGGGGCAAGTCCTTGCCATTGTGTTACGAACTTAAGCAACTGCGCGGGCCAACCAGGCTATTGGGATGTGACAGCCCCGCTTACGATAAGATAGTGTAACCCAAGACCAGGGATAAGGGACAGGGGGAACACCCGAAGGGCGCTCACGAGAAAGAGGTGCTCACGGTGAGNTGTTACGAACTTAAGCAACTGCGCGGGCCAACCAGGCTATTGGGATGTGACAGCCCCGCTTACGATAAGATAGTGTAACCCAAGACCAGGGATAAGGGACAGGGGGAACACCCGAAGGGCGCTCACGAGAAAGAGGTGCTCACGGTGAGCAGACGCTCACGGTGAGCAGAACACTATCGTGAGCAGATACTCTAGGAACAAGACCTCAGGGAAAGGCACGGAGTATAAAGGGACGACTGGAGAACTCAGATTGTCAGATAGTTCAATAGTAGTCAATTGATCATTATCACCGAGACTAGTATCATGCACGCATACTTGTTGTGAACCTTTTGGCTTCACYGAACGTCTTCTGATAGTGTTTTACCTTYAGCTATCTCATTTAGGCAGATCAGACTGCCRTTCRTCACACGTTGACTACTCCCTTTAGCCTATCTCGGATAGTACTGAAGGTATCTTCGTTTCATCATGTCTACCCCCGCCGGAAACAACAACGACAACACCCAGGGTGAACCCTTGAACTTCRCCGCCATGCAGCAGCAGTTCAAGGCCATGCAGGACYACATCYGCCAGCTGGAGGCTCAACTCCAAGCTGGGTCCAGCACCCCCGAAGCGAAGGCAGGAGAGGGAACCACTCCCACTGATCGCAAGAAGATCAAGCTATCCGCACCCAAGGAGTTCGATGGACAGCAGTCCGCTCTCGCGGGATTCTTGATCTAGATGCACACTTATCTTCATTTTTACGAAGATCAGTTTGACTCTGAATTCGACAAGGTAGCCTACGCAGGTACTCGACTTGTAGACAAAGCCCTCACCTGGTACGAGCCCATCCTCAAAGACTTCTATGAGAAC
>RANY01000661.1:0-26440 GCA_009805235.1 Neurospora pannonica FGSC 7221 | reverse complement strand
TGCCGGTGTCGAGAAGCAATTTTACGACCGTCTCATGCCCGTTTCCTGCCGCCAAGCATAGAAGCGTCCATTGGCCCTTGTCCTCAATAAGTTGATTTACCATTGTTTCCTTTGGATCTTCCTTTTCTGAATCCTCGGGACCTAGCCAAGTCTTTTTTAGGCTGCTCATGCTCCTCAATGCCCTTTCAAGAACTGCCGTTTCTTCCCGAAGATTCTTCACTGCAACTCCATACTGTTTCACCTCTTGTAATGCCAATCTGACATTCCGTATCCTAGTCGCCGCATTTAGACAACCTTCCAACCCTGTCTTTGAGTGCTTTGGTACTGGAATGCTTGCAAAGTAGTCGTAGTTATTTTTATCTTGCTGCTTGTTTGGATCTATATCCCAATCCCAGATAAGTAGAAAATTATGTGGAAAGACTGTTATCGATTGTAAAAGTTCTGACCACTTGATATCTCTGGTCGTAGCTTGTGAATTGCCTGCTGGGGAAACTGCAATCATTATAACCGCCCAGTGATCGTTGTATGGCCTGAGGATCGTGGGTCTTGACGCTCCTTGAAGAAGGCAGACGACATCTCCTTTTTGGACGGATTTTACCGTGGTCGGGAGGGTCCAGCAAGAACCCCATGCTTTCTTCACGCAAATATAGCTGGGGGCATTCCTCCAAGTAATGGCCACATCTTGTCTGTCTTCCCAAGTAGCATTTCTCTTGACCGAGGACACTTCGCCAAGAATGCAGCCCTTGCCCTCAATGACGGCAATCTCCTNAGCTGGGGGCATTCCTCCAAGTAATGGCCACATCTTGTCTGTCTTCCCAAGTAGCATTTCTCTTGACCGAGGACACTTCGCCAAGAATGCAGCCCTTGCCCTCAATGACGGCAATCTCCTTATCGTCCGAAAGGTCTACAGAGACTAATTCAGATAGCAAGAAGTGGATGAGTTTGTTGAAGAGTTGTTTCCACGAAATCTTGTAATCGGCGAATAATCCTGCTGTGCTTAGATTATCAGAGCTCATACCGAGTAAGGCATATACTTTATCGCGACGATCCGTAGCTTCGCGGGTGCGGTACATCTCTATCAGTTCACCCAGAGGGCGTATGTCAAGAGAAAAGTTGTCTGACTGACTGGTCGCGTATTTGGGCCGGAAGATTGCGCTCCTTATGAGGTAAGTTACCGAAAGGATTCGAGTCCGCAGGTCTGCGGGGAGTTCATTGAACAGGTTCAATGCCTTTAGGCCTGAGCAGAATGCAAATCCGTCAACCTCAGCAGAACCACACTTGATCAGGATATGGCGAGCCGCGGCAACTTCCTGAAGCACCTGCATCAATCTGTCAGTTTCCTTAGTCATAATACTTTGACATCAGTTTAGGCCTGAGCAGAATGCAAATCCGTCAACCTCAGCAGAACCACACTTGATCAGGATATGGCGAGCCGCGGCAACTTCCTGAAGCACCTGCATCAATCTGTCAGTTTCCTTAGTCATAATACTTTGACATCAGTTGCCTTACCCAGATGCGTTGAAACCACGGTCGTTGAAGCAGTGGAAGGATTCCCGCTTTATTGTCTAATCGTCTTGTAGACAGCTCGGCTGCGATGTGTATTTCTTCGAGCGCTTGGTCGCGCTCGGCTGCGATGCGTATTTCTTCGAGCGCTTGGTCGCTACCGGCTGCCTCCTCTCCAAGCCAAACAATTACGCGACTTGCTTTAGCGTAGATCTTCGCCATAGATTGAACTTGGTGTCCTCTTTCTTCTAGGTCTTTTTGGTTGATGCAAATGGCATCTATCCATATAGTTCGTTTAATGGAGTGATCTCGAAGATGTAACAGCGTTGCGTAAAGGTTTTCTCCGACGGCCAAGTTGCACCCGTTTATAAAGATGGAACAAGGCTTGTCCTCAGAGCCCCACACGTAGGATAAAGCCTCGTACGGACGAGTGCCTTTTGAGTCCAATGCGGTGCAGGAGTCCAATGCGGTGCAGAAGAGCTTACAGCGTATTGCGGCGTCCTTGTTTTCATGCGGCAATAGTTGAAGCAAGCGAATATGGCCACGTGACATGGGAACGTTGTAATACAGATGCTTTACAGGTGTTAGCGTCATTCTGAAATGTCGTAGGGGGAAAAGAAGTGAGCCTACTTCCACCTGCTTCGTGTTATTCACGCTGGCGGACGTCTCTGTATCGGCAGAACCGGTAGCTGGAGCGGCTGGGAGCCCGGGGGCGGGCATACCGGTAGCGGACATGGCGGTGGCGGCGGGGATTTGTTGCAGAGGTGCAGGGCGAGACTGCTTTTGGCCCTTATCGTCTTCCCAACCCTCCATATTGTGCAGTCGTTGAGACATCGTAGCTTTAGGGAACGAAGGTCTTGAGCGAGGCGACGTAGATGAGGCACTGGAGGATGATCGTATTGTCCTGGAGGCAGCGAATGCTATACAGTTGACGATCAATGGATTGAGTTTGTAAAAATGCTGGAGATTCCTCTATCCTACCCCCAAGGACAAAATAAAAAGAAACTAGAGCACTATGTTTTCTCAAGGCTATGGTGGAGCATGAGGCGTGTTGAGTCTGTTTCTGTTTCACCATGTCAGGCGTAGGATGGCTAGCGGCTCCCTCCCAACTACACGCCAATGGCCCAAAGGACATTTCTTTTCTAGAGGCCGGGCATTCTGGACCCAGAGACTTCAGGGCGCCAATCAATAAACTCGACTTGGGCGAGGGTCGTAGCTTTCTGTCACGGGGTCTACAGGGTTGGCAATAGTGTACCAAGCAGCAGGCGTGGCGCGGGTAGGGCTGATAAATCCGAGTGGAACCTGCAAACTGCAGTGGAGCCTAGGCTGCCAGTGCTGTCAATAACTAAGACGTTGCGATAACTAGTGTCCTTGAGCGGACAATGCATTGATGCCTTACTTTTCATTTCCTTTGGGACCTGTGGGCGCATGGAACCAAAGCCAAGCGGCGATCGCACCGACAGTAAGACATAGATAGAGCAGCTGTTCATACTGCCTGTGAAAGCGTGATCCTACAAGTGATAAGACAACAAGACTAGAAGCCACAAATCAAAATAATATTAAGTGTAAGGAGGAAAAGGAAGCTGTCAAACGAGGGCATCACGGTTCTGGACATATAAGTCAGAACTGCCACTCGTTCCCGCCTTCCCTTTCCGACTGCAGGAAGAGTATTGTTCATATGGAGGAGACCGGCGTAGTTGAACGGTTCAAGTGGAAGTTGATGGAATAGTGGTCTATGTTTCGACAAGACGAGACACTCCCGAGGACATCTTCCTCCTACAACAAAAAGTCTTGGCGCCAAGTGTTAGTGTCAACTCTTGGTCGCCCGCAAAACCCTTAACACCACCAAAATCGCCGTTTTCACGGTCGATATCCCAACAACCACAACTACGAAATGTCTACGCCTTCGGAAGCTTATTTCACTGCCTCAGAAAGGCGCAACACATTCTCTTCTCTCTTGTTGGATTGGCGACGTCCTTTACATCAAGCCTGATGTCAGCGTGCCACATCAACGTTTCGTCTTTCAAGGATCAAATGCAGCTTTGATGCTGCAATGGAGGACATGCCAAAAAGGCAACCAGAGGGATCACTTCGGGTAGCGTTTGTGTCGGTGGGCTGGAAAAGGCGACAACGGAAAAGGGCTTGATTGTTGTTGTTTTTCGGAAGAGGAGAAACGGAAACCAGGGCAGCCTAAATACCTGGAAGGGAGTGCCCAGGGCACGGACTTCCAACAGTTTGTTTTGATATCAAGGCTTCCAGCCTCGCTTCGAGCCAAGCCCCATGCAAGTATGCCAGGGGGGCGGGGTGCTGACACGGGCCCCCACCCAGGCTTAAAGCCATCCCACCTATCACGGGGCGAGGCACTGTTAGGGGTGGGTTGAGATATGCGGTGTTGTGCGAAGGGGAGGAAAGGAAGATGTGCGTGGAGGACTGGCTATATGGGCGAGAGCCCAGACAGGCTAGTCCGTGCGCGCGTACGCGCAGCTGCACATGCCTGCTATGCATGGCACATAAGGCAGTCAGTGCAGTGCGACAATGTCGCAGGCTAACCCTGTGACACCACCATACCGTCCGTCCACTCAACCCCCAGCATATGGGGGTAGCGACGGCGAGGTGCTTGGCTTGAAGCCATGCTTGAAGTAGTTGTGATACGCGTGGTGGCCTCTGGGCTTCGCGTGCAGTATTAGCGTTTCTTGACATTGCTAGAGTAACAGACGACAGGCTTCATCTGCCTACCCCTGTAGAAAATCTAGCCGCAGTGTCAGGACGGTCAACTTTTCTCGTAATCCGCCCAATTATATTCATCATTTTAGCGCCGCCTCCCCACTTACCGTCTTGCCTCCGTCCGAACGATATGGATATGGGAGCTGRTGGTTCAGTTTTTTGACCCTACCACGTGATTAAAAGACCCGTTTCCTGTCCTTCCCGCTCCCATAGATAAGCAGACATATCGGTGGCTTATCTATGGGAGGAGTTTTTGACAGGGGTTTGGATGACTCAGCTACACCTCTGCCGGGATACCAGTTAGGGCGAGTACGTCGATCCTACAGAAAGTAGGGGAACAGAGGTTAGCGGCTGGGCACTTTTGTGTAAATGCTACGCTGCGGCAAAAGTCAAAAATTAACCTTTCATACCCCGGCAAGGATGTAGAAACGCCGGCGTTTCCAGAAGCGTTTTCATCCTATCACTCACGCCAAGCGCGGCTAAGGCTATGAGCTAGGCTAGCACATTGAAAGTTAATTCTAAATTAAGCTTCGATACCATGGTTCTATGGGAGCACACGGTGACTAGATGTCTCGTTTTTTTACGAGCTTCTTAGGTAAACTTGACTAACTTGGAGTGGACGTTTGTACCTGTTGTGCCCATTCAGCACCGTCGCACACTTGGGTGAAGCTGCATCCTTCAACNCATGGTTCTATGGGAGCACACGGTGACTAGATGTCTCGTTTTTTTACGAGCTTCTTAGGTAAACTTGACTAACTTGGAGTGGACGTTTGTACCTGTTGTGCCCATTCAGCACCGTCGCACACTTGGGTGAAGCTGCATCCTTCAACTTCAGCGCATCGACAGCCGATACAAAATCCAGGCCGATGATTAGAAATACTCAACCATTATTCCCTTTGCCCTTACTGCAACATTCCTCAGCTACGCTCGTAGGACGATGGATTGGGGGCCGCCCTTCTCGCGATTAAAACGTCACCGCTGACACTACGAATGTGACGAACGGCAGTCTGATCTGCCCAAGTGGGATAGCTGAAGGTTGATGCTATCAGAAGACGTTCGGTGAAGCCAAAAGGTTCACAACAAGTATGGTAGCGTTATACTAGTCTCAATGATAAGGATCTGTTGACTACTGTCGAACTATCTGACAATCTGTGTTCTCCAGTCGTCCCTTTATACTGCCTCGTGAACTATCTTGCCGCTGAAGTTCTTTGGCTCACTCTCTGGGTCTGGCTCACCATCGTGAGCCCTGCTTATCTCCGTGAGCCTGTGCCTGCCTTCTTCCCCTGCCATGGTTACGCTGCCCAGTCTTCACGTGGCTGCAGTGTACCGGTGGCTTGGTTGGCCCGTGTCCTTCGCTTGTAGTTTGTAACAACCTCCCGTCGCGCTCAAGATCAAAGCATTGCAGTTACACCAAATCCACTCCCCTGAAAGTGCATACAGAGGATCTCGTTCAAGAATTTGAAGACGGGAAGTACCACCTATCAATCAATCCAGTATTCAATGTGGAGTACATCACAAAGAGCGCAAACCTAGGGGCATTGTTATTGCCTGGGCATCTTTTCATTGCGCGATTCTATGGATCAATTACGTGCACGATGGTGTTTATGGCACCTATCGTACAAGATTCGCAGTGCTGATTGGCGTGTTCGGGATTCGAGTCCTGCTCTCTGTATCACGGGGAACTTAATTAAGAACAAAAACTGGCAGAAAAAAATAATCATACAACTACGGTTGCTACTGCTTATTTTGAACGCAATATCCAGCCTTATGAGACTACCCTATATACCATCCTCGGGCTGAATGGGTGTCAGAAACTTAATGAGGTCTTCGTTGGGTAGGTTTTGCAGTTCGCCAAGCTGTCTCCTTTGGAACAATCTTTCTTTGAACTCTCCTTCACCCCAAACAGAGAGTAGAAACTCATTNCTACCCTATATACCATCCTCGGGCTGAATGGGTGTCAGAAACTTAATGAGGTCTTCGTTGGGTAGGTTTTGCAGTTCGCCAAGCTGTCTCCTTTGGAACAATCTTTCTTTGAACTCTCCTTCACCCCAAACAGAGAGTAGAAACTCATTTCCCACCTCACTCAACAACATTAGGCTTTCATATCGAGCAATGGTGACACGGAAGGTCTCGACATCTTTGTTTGAAAACCTCTTCAAAGCTCTTAATGTGAACCCACTACCAAACCCAAGGGGTAAAAAGCAGAGAAGCCCATCATATCCTTCTACCATCTTCATGATCTTCCGAGCCTCAGATATTTCCGTCGTGAATGCCTTCCGCGCTTTGGGAGTGTCTTCGATGCCACGACCTGCTAATACAGTTGATATACTACTTCCGCTTGCTCGATGTCGGTATTGATTTTCTTTCATGACTTTGGAAAGCCGAAAACTGGCTGACATGCCCAAAACGGTGTATGTTACGATGCACCAGCTCACGTAGTTCCGTATCGCGTAGTTGGGTACAAATGAATAAATAACTAAAGCTAAAGAAGAAAAGAGGGAGAGATTGAGAGCTGGGCTCTAGAGTGCATCCTTATATGGTATGAGCCCAGATTCTGCCAGCCTCTACCGCCTTCCTTATCTAATCTGCGTGCATCCCTAAGGATGTGGGTCTCGTAATGGGACGGGATCCATATCGTCACACGATTCATTAATCATCAACCATAGCATCCTCACCGCAGTCAAGACGTTCCTTCCTCAAAGCTACGATGCCTCGATGACTGCGCTCGTGGTTCCAGACGCCTTTCAAGCGTGTGAGATTACGAACAACAAGGGCAAGCGTGTATTCGGTTGATTTTAGTATCATGTCTCTCCTATCGAGAGAAGGAGAGACTGGCGAGTCTGGAAGGCTAGAAAGTGGTGGTCTGGGCAGGGCACGAACCCACCAACAAAGCGACACGGAAATGCGGAGGATAGGAAAGGTTCTAAGGACCATGAGCAGTCTCGCCCTGCACCTCTGCTCAAGTTGCCGACGTCTACACAGCACATCCCCGTCACTCCCTCTACGTCCTCCCTCCCCCTCACGGCCGCTCTGGCTACCGGTTCTACCGACGTAGAGACGTCCGCCTCACAGCTCCCACTCGCTCCAGCTACCAGGTCCACCGATGTAGAGACGTCCGCCTCACGGTTCTCAGCCGCTCCGGCTACTGGTTCCGTCGACATAGAGAGGGTAAACAATTACACCAGACCAAACCAGGAGATGGTGACCGAATGAGAGCCTCAAGGGAATAGGGATTTCCCAAAAAGACTCTTCTGGCGTCACGCCGGCCACATTCCGGAGTACTGGCCTATACCAAACAGCTCTGGTAACACATGTCCAAGGTCCCCATATTGTAGGTTGCCGTGCTATTTCCATGATGTGTGCTAAGTATCTTGGCGTAGCAAAGGCTGACGGACCACTTTCTTCCCCTGCCTTCAACCCCCTGTCTTCCTATGAATATCCTCTTCCTTCCTCTTCCTTCCTCTACCTCTGTCTACCTTCCTTCCTCTTCCTCACTTTCCTTCCTCTAACTTGCTCTGTTTACGCGACAGGTTGCCGGGATGGTGATATCCGTGATGAAGCCGTAAGAACACCTTGTCTCCCTTCTTGAATTGAACATCGCGGTGATGGTCGTCATATCTTCTCTTTACATCTGCTGCCGCGAAGTCCATGGCCAGTATAGCATCTTGTCGCAAGTGCTCCTTGATGACTGGCGCCTCGGGATCGTGCTCCGTGGCAAGAAGGGTGTCCAGGGGGCCGGGCAGCTTGAATCCGTATAGCTGCTCATGGGGGGACATGTTGGCTGGTTGCGTGAGAGCGCTGTTCAGATTCCATTGCAGAACGGGGAGAATCTCGTGCCAATCGGAATCTGGAAACATGAAGTAATGGGACCGGATGGCTATCTCGACGGTTTGGTTCTTGCGCTCTGACAGACCGTCTGCCTGCGGGTGATAAGCGGTCGTCATCAACAACCTGGTGCCCCATGCTTTCCATATGCCAGTCCACAATTCGGATGTGAATCTACGGTCCCTGTCCGAAATGATGCCTTTGGGCATGCCCCAGTCGGCCAGGATGAGCTGCCGTGTGAGCATCTTTCCCCATTCTTCGGCGGTGTATGACGAGTGCCCAGGAATGAGAAGTGTCCGCTCGGTGGCTTTGTCGGTTACGGTCATGAGGGTGTCGAAGGTCTCGTGTCCTTCGAGCTTCCATGGAGAGTTTGCTGCGGGGACTTCGGGTAGTCCGACAATGAAATCTATGGCGATGACACTCATGGGCAATGAATGCTCTGGACGAATGGCTTGGTAACTTCCGTTTGGTGGATCTCTGCTGGTCTGGTTTAGCTGGCATTCTGGACAGTGCTTAAGATATTTCTTGACAAGACTTGTCTTGTGCGGAATCGCCAAGTCCGTCAAGTCATACATCATCCGTTGTCTCCCGAAATGGTGTTTCTCGTCGTGTGTTGCCTGCAAGACTTCTTTAACGCAGTCAAATGGTATACAGAGCGCTCTGGAGCCATCCGGGCGGTTGTGATAGATGAGTTGGCTTTGTGTGTCGACGACGAAGGGGTACCCGGGCCGACAAAGCGTGCCACCGTCCTCGGTGGCCTCCTCCAAGTCCTTCAGCACTTTCACGAACTTCTTGTCAGACTTGTAGCCTTCAACCAGACGAGTCCTAAACGCGTCGTTCATCTTCGCCTCCGCTATAAACAAGGCTTGGTCCTCCGTGATCACCGTGTAGGTCTCGCCATCCTTCCACAAGTTGTCCAGAGCTGGTTCTCCATCAGGATTCGGACCGTCGCCGATCGCGCGCAAGCGGCTGAGGGCATCTGGCACGAAGTTGAGCTTGCCCGGGATGTGGAAGATCTGAAGATCGTCCTGCGAGAGATAGATGGATGCATTGATCAGGCGCCTGTTGCCACGATCGGTTGAAGTGGTGCGTAAATTAGTCTGTTCGACGATGCCCTTGGTAGCCGAATGGTCGGTAAGGACGATTACTGGCTGGTTAGCTGAATGGATCGTTGTACGTAGTCTGCGAACTGCCCACACGAGGCATGCTACCTCCAACTCAGATGGGCCGTAACGGGTCTCTGCCTTCGTTAGGCATTTGCTCAGGAACATCACCGGTAGCACCTGGCTCGCTGGAATTTGTGTGCCTGGGCGCCACTCATATCCATCCTTCAAATGAAAGATCATTACGCCAAAACCTCTCTCGATGGAGCCGTCGATTTGCATGAACAGCTGCTTATCTGGGTCGTGATGATAGAGAATGCTTGGCTTTTTCCCATCGTCCGTGCCGCAAAGGGCTTCCTGGAGCGCTCGGAATGACTCGAGTTCCGCTGGCGTCGGGTCATACTTGGTGGACACACAGTAATGGGCTCGCTTGCTGGAATTTCCAACCACAACCTTTCCAAGCTCCCTTCCCTTAGCGAGAAGAGCAACCTTGCGATTCTGTAGTGGCTCTGAAAGCTGCGCATAGTATGGTACCAGGTGACGTAGGAAACCTGAGCTCCCGATGTAATGATCCAGCGCTTTCAGTTGGTCTGGGAAAGCTAGATTCTTCAGGGCTGCAATGCGCTCGGCGGTTGTCGTAAGTCCCAGGGCATCGACCTTGAAACCAAGAAGCTCGACGCTAGGGTAGCCCAGGTAGGACTTCTTCGGGGAGATTGAAATGCCCTTGGATGTGAACAGGCTGAAAATGGCGCCGAGGTGCTTCAGGTGATCTTCCAGGGTATTCGAGGCAATGACGATATCGTCAATGAATGCTTGACAGTAGTCCTTGTGAGGTGCTAGGAGGCGGTCCATAAACCGCTGGACGTATGCTGGCGAATTCCGAAATCCCATAAGCGCGACGGTAGGGGTTTCAAGACCTCGATGGCTAATAAGAGTGAGGCGGTCGCAATGGGGAGGCCACACGCCGAATTGGTAAAAGAAAGAGACCGCATCGATGACCGTAATGTATTTCTTTCCTCGCAAACGGGCGATGACCTCTGATTGAAGCGGAAGGGGATAGTTATCCGGGACTGTGACGCGGTTTAGTGCCCTCAAATCAATGACAGGGCGTCCCTTCGCTTTGTCCTTGACAGTCCTCCAGACGACAAAGACTGGGTGAGCGAAAGGAGTCGCTTCCTTGCACCACTTCATCTTCCCTTGGGCGTGCAGCTTGTCAAAAACTTCGTCGACGACTGCCTGGTCCTTCCTGCTGAGGGGGTACACCCTGGTGCTGATCTTTTGGTTCTGCCAACCTTCCACCAGAGGAACCTTCATCATATCCTCCTCCTTGACTTCCACGACGCGGCCTTCTTCCCACATATCCTCATATTCATAGATTAGATCCATAAACTCCTTCATCTGTGCTTCGGTGTATCCTCCATAGACATGAACTCCCTGCTTCGAGACTTTATCGGGGACGTCGCCATTCATACGGATGCCGAGCGTAGAGTGCTTCTCCGGGACATGCGGCTTCTTTTCGTCGGCGCCCGGGTTGGTTGGCTGCGCGGCCTCGGCGATGGATGTCTCCTCGATGCCAGACAACGCGTCACGGATCAACGCGTTTTCGATATGGAAGATGCTTGTGGCTGACGTGGGGTCTGCCCCTTCGGCCACTGTCTGGGTGAGAGGGCTAAGTTCAAACTCTGATGCCAGTGGTGCGGAAGGTAGGGTGTGGACCGTGTTTCGCACTCCTCTTCCTCCGCTATCCATGAAGTGCTCTGTGGCAATAAGTGCCTGGCCAAGCGCCGCAGCACGCTGCACGCCTTCCCAAGACGCCTTAAAGTAGGCCCCTTCTATGTTCTCAGAGATAGTGCCGATGTTGAAGCGCTTGTTGATCGTTGCCGTGCCTGTGGTGTTGTTCTTGACGAGAACTACCATTGGTGTTTTGGCGTCGATAATGGCGTTCGCGGCCAGTGCGTGCTTTGCGTTGAACATGAAGCTCCGCCCTTTGGGAAGGGGCTTGTAGTCCACCGGCAGGTAGGCTTGCTGGCCTGGCAGGAGAGTGGCCCTCTTCAGGGTAGTCACCTTGCGCGTACAAGGAATGTGCTGATGGTCTACCGAGAAGGGCAGTGTGAATTCGTCCATAGTTTTAAAGCGAATCGTCCTAGTGGCGTAGTCGATGTGGCCTTGCCTGGTGTCCGTGAAGTCGTTGGCTAACAGCATCTTTGCCGAAAGGTTATCGGTGACCCATGCGGACTTCACCATCTTCATCAGAGTGGGTTTGCCGTTCTTTGTTCCGACCAGATAGACGTGGAAAGTCGCCCATTCGTCAATAGTCTGAGATCCGCCAATGCCTTTGACACGACGTGGCTGCTTGCGCTCAATCATATGATTGAGGGTTTGTAAGAACTCGCGGTTGACCATGGATTTACCAGCGCCGGGGTCGATGCAGACTTCAGTGCTCGGAGACTGCGGGTCGGCCTTGATTTTGACACGCAGGTGGGTGTAGCTTGACAGTGGTCCCCTCTCAATATCCTGCTCGTCTAGCAGCTGTGCCTCTACGACGTCGTATTCTGGCTCTGATTCCTCGTCGCTCTCGTGCACCAGATGTGACAGATCGAGCGGCATGCTCTCGATGACACCGTCTTTCACCTTCTCGCAGTGCTTGGTGTGCTTGAACAAAGCGTTCCTGGACGGCGCGTGGTGGCCACAATGAATGCAGGTCTCTCTCATCGGTTTGAGGAGGGCTGTTTCTATCTGTGCCCGCTTGCTTGGTTCGCAACGCCGCTAGTGCCGACGGGCCTCGAGATCGGAGGTGAATGTGCTATGGCATTTATAGCACGTAAGGGTAGTGTCGCAAATAATGTACGTAACTTCGTCTTCGGATTCTGACGTGACAGACTTGTCCGAGAAGACTTCGTTGTCGTCATTGGTGTCGACGTGATGGACCTGGTCGTCATCGACGTGGTTAGCTTGGTTCTTGTGCTTGTCTCGGTTCCTGTCTCGCCGGTCGTGATCGCGGCTGCCACTGTTCTTTCTGTTGTCGAACCCATTGTTCTTCTTGTTGTCGAACTGGACCCTCCTGAAAGGCTTGGCTGGCGTGGCTTCAGCCTTGTTCTCTTTCTTGTCGCCATCCTTCTTTGATGAGTAGGTGAGGTGTTTGATGTAGGGGTATCGCCTTGCGGCTGCCGACATCAGTATTGCCTTTGCCTCGTCGACCTCCCTGATGTAGCCGCCGAGGGAGCCGTGCCTGGGGTGCTTCAAGTAGGTCTGAATGTGCAAGTCCATCTTAGACCAGATCTGGACCATCACACCCATCCAGTTAGCTGACTCTTTACCAAGGATGCCCATGGCGCGAGCGTGGCGCAGTTGTTTTTGCACGAAGTCGGACAAGGCATTGTCGTCGGCCGCGATCTCTTTGAGGGTGATCGAGCCTTCCGTGAACTTCTTAGTTGCGATGGCGGGGTCTGGAGTCCATCTTTTAATGAGCGCGTCAATCAGGTCCTCAAGGGAACCACGTCGTAGAGCGCGCCTGGTTTCCAAAGACACCTCCATATTCCACCAGCGCACGGCTGGGCCACTCAGGAGGACCTGGAACATGGAGATCAGCTGTCGCTCCGCGGATTCGGCGGTCATGTCATCCTCTGTAAATGATCTGAGCCTGTCAGCAAAGCAGAAAACATCAGTATAGATGAGGTTTCGGCCGTCTGTGACTACGCCAAGATCCTCGGGATCTTCCCAATGAGGGTGAAACTGTCCGACTTCCTCTCGCTTTAGCTTGGTCTCAGAGCCGTACGGGCCTGCTGAGGGTTCGCGATAGGAGCGTTCCCTATCGAACGGGCGACGTGGCGGACCGCGTCCGTGACTGTGACCGTGATCGCGTCCGGGGTCGTCATTGTCGTCGTCGTCACCGTCGTCGTCTGGGTCGCCGAAATCTCCGGTTCCTCCTCTGGGCGGGCCATTGTGAGGTGGACCGTTGGGTGGGCCGGATGATGTGTTGTCGGGTGACGTCGCCTTTTGAGAGACGAGATGCTTGTATTCTCCGGGTATGCGGAGAGTGGGGTGTTCTTCTGCCCAGCGTCGAATTGCTTGGGGAATGAGGGCCGCAAAGGTTGGGTTTCGTTCCATGCTCTGGATTGTTCTGTATAGCTCGTCGTACAGCGCTCCGTTGTCGGTTACATGGAATGACACCGTAGAAGCTTTAGCTGAGACAGCGGGGGCGCCTGCTGGTTCAACTCCGGCATCCCTCCGGTTACATCTGGACTGGTCAAGTCGATGAGTGACTCTTTGACGGCTGATCCGGGGTGATGGAAATCTGGAAATTTGAGGGGAAATCTATCTCCGTCAAGGCTTTCACGGCTGATATCGATTTCACGTGGCTTCAGGTTTCTGAGTTCCATGTCCCTCCGTCACTCCGCGGAATCTTCACGGACATTGGGCGATCTCATTCACATCGGAAATATGGCCATCACGGGACCCGGGACGGCAAGTAAGTGCCGCGATATAGATTGCTTTGTGGGGAAGGCACTTGTGGCTAAATGCGCTTCCCCATGGGGTAGGGCGATCTTGACATTTATCCTAAAGCTGGCATAATGTTCCTTCCACCCATGACTTCAGCCGCTCTATCGAGACTGGAAGGACACGCTTCGACGAATGCTTTTCCTACCTCTACTCACACCCTCAACTTTTCTCCCTACACTCTTATTGAAACATTCTTGAATCGGTGGATAGAGGTGATATTATACCTACTATCTAGACCCGCAGGGACCAAAACGACTGCGCCACATATACATGTAGCGGTATTAGAGTACATGTAGATGGGGGTGACAAATTAGGTTGAACGTCTGTCATAAGAGACTACACGTAGGCACGTGACAGTACACTCCTAGAGAGTCATGGTTATGGGCCATAATACAAACCCTGCTGGCGTGTGTGTTCCCAGAGTTGACGCTTTTCCCATTCGGGCACCCAGCGCTTGATTAGGACGTAGCCTGGTTCCTACTTGGATATTAGTAAAAGAAAGAGAGGAAAGGGGAAAGAAAGAAGAGGGGTGTCGGGAGGTTGGAGGTATACGTACAGCATCATGTTCGAAGTCGATATTAAAGTGATAGAGGGTGTCAACGTTGAGATAGCGCAGGGACATACGAGTATAAGTAGGATGAGTAGGAGTCTGTGCTTGCTCCTTATCGATATCGCTATTACCATTACCGTCGCCAGAGGCATTTTTCTTTCCCTTTTTAATATTCTTCTTGAGGATAGCCGCTACAACATTTTTATCGACACCGGAGTTGACTAGATCCTCCTTCAGACGGCGTTGTATTCGTGCAGCCTCTTTAACCTCCCAGCGGGCTACGGCCGCTTCTTCCTCAGCCTTCTGACGTTGCTTTTCTTCTTCAGAAAGTTGCGGCTGCTTGTCGGGAATTGGGGTCTCTGGGGAGGCAGACCGAGTATCCCTGCGTATGAAAATTATATCTAGTATAAATTAGCATTCCCTTTTATAAACACAAGTTTTAGGATATAGATCAGAGAAATGACATACCACTGTGAGGAGATGGGCTCCTCTGACGTTCGACAGTACGGGTTCGGCCGGGTTCCTCATCTGAATTGTCTCTTACGAACCTCTGCCTTTCCAACTCCTTCGAGCGAGCCAGCTGCTTTGCCCGCTCCTCAGACCGCCGTCGATTTTCATCTTCGGTAGACACAGGGGGCGGAGTTAGATTGATCCCCGAATTATCTGCCCCTGCTGGCTTACTCGTCATATCCTTTGGACTGTTGGGACGGGCCGCTGGTTTACCTCTAAGGTATTCGTTTTCGAGGGCTTTCGATGCGTCATTGTCCTTCTCGTATGAGTCGTGGCTACCACTCGTGCTTTTCCTTTCAATGCTTTCCTCAAGATCATGCTCCTTATTCTTCTTCTGAATAGGCACATAGAGCTTATCCATCGGGTCCTTCTCCTCCTTCATTCGATCTTTCTCAAACGCTCGCTTAAACTCTTCAAAATCCGTAGAATTTACCGAACTGTAAGAGCCCCCTAGGCTTGGCTCCCCCTCCATTCGATCCTTCTCAAACTCTCGACTCAACTCCTTAAAGCGCCGTACAAAAGTGAGCTCCTTACCTCCCTTGAGCGAGCCCTCTCCTGTTGCCGGCGCAAGATGACCCGGATCACTACCATTATCACTCGCTTCCGTGTGGCCAAAACCCAAATCCGCAAAACTTGCCGAGCTGCGTGATTCCTTTTCACGCGCATCTGAGCCCTGCGATTCATCTTCGTCCATGCCGGTACCAAGTTCATGTCGTGGAAGGGCAAAAATGGCAAGTTGCTCCAGGTGCATGGCGACATGCTTCTTGAACCGGCTAGTGCTGACGACGAAGCCGTCTCCTGGCTGGGCAATCCTCCCAAGGGGCATCTTTTTTGCGATAAGCTCCGACCATTCATCGCAAAACGGACAATCGTTGGACTTGAAGATCTTGGTCGTGTCCCGGCCAGCATCTTCAAGCCGCTCGAGTTGATCGGATTCGAAATCTCCGTGTGCACTGCGAATATGTTTTCTGAGCTCATCTCGTTCTCTCTTCTTTTGCCCGTCGTTGAATCCGCAGAGTACACAAACGTAACTGCATCTATGGTGTTCAAGTTCGTGGTTGAACCATGATGTCCGGTCGTCGAAGAACTTGTCGTCACACTCGGTTCCACCCACTGTGCACACATAAGCTTTGAGGTCGCGATACGCATGACGCCTAAAGTGTTGGACATTTTGGTTAGTCTCGTCTCGGTTGCAATAGTTTGAGGTGCCCTTATCCGAGATGTGATGTGATCGGACGTACCGCCATGCTTGTTCCGAGCGGAATTGCTGGAGAGTGTAGCAAATAGGACATTCGAAGGGGTCGTCGTCCGGTGATAGGTCTGCGAGCCGAGGTAATTTCAGGATTGCCAGTGATTCGGACGTGGTAGAAACGCTGCAAAGAGAGACAGCGTCTTCCTCTTCTTCAAAGAAATCCACGGACCCCTGAAGGATATCCATCAGATTTTCCTTGGCAACGAACGTTGTCGCTTTGCTGGACTGCTTGGCGGTTGTGGCCTTTTGGCTTCCGATCTTGCCTTCCTCTTCCTCGGCCGCCAGATTGTGTTTGTGGTCTCGACAATAGCGAATGAACTGTCTTCGCTTTGCAATCGCCTTTCCGACACGCAATGACTGCTCACCAGACCCGAGTTTTGGATGCTTGTGTTGTACATAGTCAATGTCAAAACGATCCAAGAACGCGCTGGTTGAGTCTCGAGATGCGCGGTGAAAGCGATCGGTTCTGCTCGAGGCTGGTTGTCGGACCAGAATTCCGACCTTCAAAAGCGATGTGATGCCCTGGGAGATGACTTGGAGAATGGAACCAGCCTCATCAACGGGATCGTCGGAGTAAGAACTCTCATCAGACTCCATGTCGAGGTCGTTCTCCGAACCTGAAGCGTAACCAATCTCCCGGTTGGGCATGGAACCATTCACAATGTTCATGACTATTTTCACGATTGTCAGAGCACTGTTTTTGAAAAGGAGGGTTCAGCAACCACGTACGGTCCTCAAGTGCCTCGGACATATCCTCCAACTCGGTACAGATATAGTCCCGCAGATCCTGGGAACTTGCGAGCCTGCTATCCAGAGACAGCTTTGATGTGGGCTTTCGCAACGCTCCCAAATTTCCTGCCCACAGCATGAATCGCTCCAGAACATCTTGGATTGATGGGGTCGTGACAGTTGTCGACACTTGGGCTGATCCCTCCTTCAGTACGTTGAGGAGATCTGTGAACTGCTGTCGAATATTGCGGCATCTGCCGCTGATTGTCTCGTTGTCCATCTTGGGTCCTCAGTCGACATGTTCGGAGCTCGTGGGAGATTGGAGCGTGTGAAGCTTCAGTCGCTGATGTTGGACGTCTTGTGGAGTCATGGAACGGATTCTCAGCTACCCCGCATCTCACCCGGCTTAGGACCGGAGCCTCAACTTGACTGGATGCACTTTCCGTTGGGCTATGTAGCCGCCGGGGCGTTGCTGCGCTACACAGCTGATCCTCTCCGACTTTGTGTTTCATTCCCATTGACATCCCAAAAACCCCAAGGACACGCAACAGCCAAACACTTCCATCGTGGTCGCTCAAGCTTCGCCGTCTTACCCACCCGTCTTCTCACGTCACGGTCATGTCTGGCCTCGAGATAGCCGGTCTTGTGCTGGGCGCCTTGCCTCTCGCCATTGAGGTCCTCGACAGATATGGTGAAGCAACCAAGCGCATTGATCGCTTTTTCAAGATCAGAGCGGAATACAAAGAATGGCTCCGGCAGTTGAGGTACCATCGAGTGTGCTATGAGAGAAATCTCAAAGAGCTGCTTCTTCCTCTCGTGATGGACGACGAAACGGAAAAGGGCAAGATCCCCGAACTCATCAAGGATCCGTTTGGGAGTTGGTGGACCGAGCCCAAGACAGCCCGCCTGCTGGAGGAACGCCTCCACGATGGCTATGAGGTGTATATGGATTGCATTCAGGTAATCAAGCGGGTCATGGAGGAGATTGTCGATGAGCTGGCGTTGGGTAATTCATCAGTCCAAGGCAAAATCACCACACCTGTAAGTTCAATAATCTCAACTGCACGACACATTATCCTTCAGGCTTGCCAATGACAAGAATTCCCTAGGGCGAGGCCACAATGATTGCACGTTTGAAGGGGTTGAGAGACAGCGACAATCGGTCTTTCCAATGGTATAGGTTCAAGTTCGCCGCCAAAGGTGAGGAGAAGCGAACACGACTGTTCAACAAATTGGAAGATTATAACAAAAAACTCCAAAATCTTCTCGAGGGTAGCGACAAACTCAGAGATCTCTCCGCTCAAACTTCCGTCACGGCTCAGCCAAAAGCTGCCCGCGCTATCGACACTGCTCTCTGCAGCTTTTGGGTAAAAGCCGACAAGTTCTTCAACGCCCTTGCCTCAAGCTGGAACTGCCGATGCAACACCCACTGCGCGAATCTTCTTTTACGACATCGGAGCAATGCGACGCCCGAGTTTGAKGTACTGTTCACAAAAGAACAGCCGTCTCCGGCAACATGGAATGCCCGAAAAACGAAGATTGTTGGGAAACAGGGCGTCAACTCCGAGCCGGGACACGAGGCCAAATCCCGGTCAAGTTTGCCGATACACACGCCATCGCACAAGGACAGCCGTCCACTCAAGTCCGCACTGGGAAACTCAAGAAATGCAAAGGGCAAAACCGCAATGTTTGCAGGATTCCAGTAAGTAACCAATGGGCAAGTTACCTACAGGTAGCAGAAACGGGAATCAGTTACAACCTAAGCTAATCCCTCGTACACAGATCCTCAACAACAGTGACGCTCGTAAAGCGGGAAGTGAAAACCACCATCAACTCCACTGATTCCACCACGACCACATCCTCAAAACAGATCATTCAATGTCTCTGCACCGCCCTAGAAAAACGAGCCTCATCCGTAATCCTCGACGAGCCCAGCTACGGCTACCTCATCGACGACGACATGTCCTACCACATCTACGACATCCCCTACCAACCCACCATCCAACAACACACCGCCATCACCCTCCAAAGCATCATCGACGGAGACCTCTTCCACTCCCTTGAGCGCAAGCAGCGATACTCCATAGCCCTCACCATCGCCTCCTCCTTCGTCCAACTTCTTGACTCTCCTTGGCTTCCCACCACCCTGACCAAAACCGACATCGTCTTCCTCCGAGGCTCGACTTCAGAAGTTGAAGATTTCTTCCTGGACGAGGACGAGCCGGCCTTTCTGAACGAGCCCTACGTTCAACGCCCTTTCGTGGGCAAGAAACCAAGCCACAGCCAAGAACCACCCGTACTGATAGGCACCTCCCTCGACCAACTAGGCATCATCCTCCTTGAACTCTGCTTCGGCAAACGCCTCAGAGACCAGCCCTGCCGGCGACGGTACGACGCCAAGTCACCCGCTCCAAACGACTACGTGCGGGCGATTTATGACGTGGCTGCGGCGAGGGATTGGCAGGGTAAAGTTCTGGGGGAGGCGGGACCGGATTATGCGGCCGCGGTGGATTGGTGTTTGGGCGGGAATAGGGGGTGTAATGGGCGTGATAAGCTGTTGGACAAGTCAACGTTAGGGAGGCCAGGAAAAGGGAATAGAGCGATGGAAAGGTGGAGGAAGGATATGCTCAGTAAAGTGGTGGGGCCGTTGAAAATGTGTTGTGAGTATTTGGCGGGGAAGGGGGTGGAGGATTGACTGCATGTTGGACAGCAGAAAGGAACGAAGGAAGGGAACTTTGGTAGTGATGGAAAAAGGATTCCATTTGGGATACATGTACCAAGGCGTATGAAAGTATATAGATCCATAAGACAGCTTGAAAAGGAAATAGAAGTCCGCCGGAAATCATCAGCAAATGATCAAAATAGACCCATACTGGATGTTATATGGGTCCCACGGCAATCAGTTCCCGACCACGCTTTGATTTGGCAACTATTCTTCGTTTCACTCGTCAGCAATCCTGTTCATCGTGATAACCATCTCCTTCTCCTTTCCTTCCTCCCCTCCTCCTTTGCTCCCTCCCCTCAGCCTCCGGACTAGGGCCACTTGGCCATTTCCCGTTCCATATCCGGCCTCCCCTTCACCCTCAACCTTCTCCCCATCATCACCAACCTACCTACCACCACCAACTCACCATCATCACAGTCACCATCACCAACACCAACACCGCCAACCATCAACACTCAATAATTCGTCGCCCTCTTGGATTGTATTGCGTCGTCACTTGATGACGGCAACTCTTTGACTGTCCTTGTCCGTGTTGTGCTGGGGATTGCCGTCGAGAGGACATTTTCCACAAGTAATTTGGCGAGTATCAAAGCGAGGCAACGAGCGCCGTGACATACGAGCCTCGGGCTTTCGAAATCCAAGTTGCATTTGGGTATCAAGAGCCAGCCACGCAAGGCTAGCGGTAACGGAGAAAAGATAACGAGCAAGGCTGAAGAGGGCGACTCCTATCGCGGGAGCGATGCCTCCAGACCATTACCGTGTTCACGCCAACCCCTTCCCACCAGCAGCCTTCCCAACCAGCCCCGAAACCAACTTCCACACTGCCGCCCTTTGCCTCTGCCCACCCTCTCTCGGCGCAAACACCTTCAGCCTCCCTTCCGACATCACAAACCCACCACAGGCGATTTTGGTCACCCTCACGCCCGGATGAAACAAATTCAAGCCCAGGTGCTTGTCAACATACCGATCCAGCGCTTCCGTAAACGGCGACTGCTGTTGTTCCTGTCCCTCCTCCATCTCGTTGTCCCCAGAGACAGAAGTCCTCCACTCCCACCCCTCCTCTCCCAGCCGACCAGCTAGTTTCCGCCGCTTCTTGACATCAATCTCCCACGTCTGCTTTTCCTTAGTCTTGCCCTTCTCCTTGTTCTTCTCCTCACCCTCTAACTGCTTCCCAGCCCGCACGAACCCCCGTACCTCAGCAGCAGGAATAATGACATCAATACCCTTTATCCCCAACGGCTCCTGCCCACGTCCTTCTTTGTCCTCTCCCGCGGCGGCAGTGGCGTCGGGGGCGTTTCCTTTGTTCTCCGCTGGTGGAATGTAAAACCCCAGGTTAAGCACCACATCCTTCGCCAGCGGTCCTCTCTCTGGCAGACCGGCTGTGCGAATCCATGATTCCCATGATTTTACGAGGCTGCGCGTGCCGAGACGGAGAGAACTGACGCGGCAGTCGAAGGTTGTGGAGAGGAAGTCGGCGATGACGGACTTGAGGGGCGCAGGCATTCGGAGGAGGAGGAGAGGGAGGGAAAGGAAGTGAGCGGGGCTTGGAGGGTCGGTTGGTTGGGTGTTGGAGATGGTGAATTGGATTGTTGAGAGGTCTAGTTGTTGTTGATCCGAGGATGGTAGGAGCAGGGCGGTGCATTCGGCGGTTTCGTAACGGAGGAGGATGTGGAGGGCTTTCTTGTTTTGTAGTTGTTCGACCAGGACGGGCCAGTCTAGGTCTGTCCTCCCGGTTCCTTCGTCGTCCTCCTCGCTGTCGTGTTGTTCGGGACTGGTGATATCCAACACGGCGCCCATGCTAACCCATCGTATGTCGACGAACTCCAACGCCCCAGCTCTGCCCATAACTCCATCCTCTCCATCTGCTCTCCCCAGTCCGACCTCGACACCGCGGACTACATCTCCAACTAGTATTTCGCGCAGTCGTTGTGAAAGGGTCTGTAATCGGTCACGATTGAGTGGCTGTTTGCCGACGTATAAGGGAGAGACACGGTGCGTCGAAAAGGTTGTGTTGTAGAAGGGTGGCCGCGATTCTTCTTGCTCGAGGACTTCTGGGGACGAACGGTCGGGGGAGGTAGATGAATGTCGCGGTTCGGGCTCGGGTTCGGATTCGACCCGTTGACGTTTGCGACCTCGCGGTGGCATCTTGGGTGTCTTTGTTGTTGTTGGTTGAATCGTCAAGCTGTCGAGCTGGTCAAGATGGCGGGGCAGTTGCGGTTGCGGTTGCGACGCGCTGGAGTAGCTCGGTTCGTGGGGATTGATGGGTGTAGGGGTTCGCGCTGGTACGGCTATACAATGACGCGCCGATATGGTATGGTACCGTCGGGGGGTGGGAGGTCAGTGGATTGCGATGTAGTCGAGTGTTGATGTTGAGGAAGTCAACAATGTTGCTATGGGGACGGGAAGAACGGAAGAAGCTCTTATCGGCGCGTCACCTCATGCAGCGGGGACATGGGATGTGCTGAAGCACGCTGGGGTTACAGTGGGTTCAATCGGAGATTCAGGGTTCAGGTTACATGAGTGTCTCGCGCCCTGTTCTGTGCCGTGCCTGGTTCAAGGTGAAGAAGTACCTCCTCACATCTCCTGTTAGCGACGTATGTAGAGAGACCAAAATTCACATATTTAAGCTCGGCGCTCGCTAACAGGTCCCTGCTGAAGTACTTACATTACTCCGTTAGCCAGAACCTGACTTCTTCTGTTTGACATCCGTCCATGCAAGAGCTACCTCTACCTAGTACAGTACCTCTAGAGAGAACTGAACTTGGAAAGTGCAACCATTGACACTAGTACCTTACAGCAAGGTACGTAGAGTACGTGATGTTGTTGTCGGGTGGGTTCATGTCCCCACCCCTCCCTTGTCTTGTCGTGTGGGTCCATGCCCTCACACCCTTCCTGTATTTTAGCCCTCCACACTTCTTTTCCTTTTCTGCTCTAGCCTTCTCTCGGGAGGAAACACACATATCTACACATCATTTTGCCCTCTAGTCCAAGAGATGTGACTGCCCAAAGAAGTATTGCCACCAAAACACAGGAAGATGCAGCTCCTTCGGTCACGGTTTCCGAAATTGCTTCCGGCATTCACTTCACTGCAGTTGCAATCACTGGCACTTTGAGAAACTGAATTCTGGCTACGACTATCAAGAGCACTACCAGGTGCAGTGACGGATGAAAGGGACGAGGTTTAGACACACTCCGCTGGGCACCTCTGACCTCATCTCCCATTCTGCAGTGGTCACTCACCACGGTCAACAAACACCGCCACGCCGTCTTCACGAACCATCAAGTTCACAGCTCACAGTGAAACGAGCATATGGACGTTGACAAAGTGAATTAGAAACGATCGACATAAAACATCGCCATCACTTCCCCGGCCAGATCTCAACCTTATTCCCAAATGTACTCCCGCCCGACAAACTCTTACTATGCATCCTCCTCGCCCCATTAAACTCAAACCCCCACTCCCCCTGGTGAGCATGACCCCTCTGATCCTCCACATCCCTCGCCACGGTACGTGTCTTTTGCAACTCCATCTCCTCCACGCCATCCGTCACAATACACATAGTCCCCTTGGTCGGACTCAGTGGTTCGTCGCTCCTCTCACTAGTAAAACTGACAACCTTTCTCACTTCCACTCCAACCATCGAGTTTTGCTGCTGCTGCTGCTGCTGCTCACCAATCCTACTTCCTTGTAGTCCTCCTCCTCCCTTACTGCCCGTCCAACTCTGCGAAGTCCCCCCCTTAGTGCCCGCCCTCGAAGTCTTGCCCTTCCAAAACTTGAACAAACTCTTGAAATACGGCACACACCCGCACATGATGCCCAGATGGATCTCCACCGCCGTCCACACCCACAGCTGGATACTCTCCCAGGTCGGATCCCACGTCTTTCACACGACATAATGGATCCAGTACATGCGGATGCACGAGGCAAACACGACCAGCAAGCCAAAACTGAACAGCACCACCAGGATGATGCGCTGGTGCATCGGGATCTGCGCCCGGTAAAAGGTCGGCAGCGGGAGCACCCAGACAACAAAGTCCGCCAGCGCCGTGATGGCGGCGTGCGCCATGAGGGGCGCGCCCTCGGGGATGCAGTCCGTGTCGGACCTCAAAATGTCCCAGTACGAGGCGACGGGGTGGCATTGGGCGAATAGAATGATAAAGGAGCTGCAATTCAGGGCGACGAGGAAGGCGATGGTGTATTTCGTCAGCCGGCGGAACCAGGAATCCCTAGGCGCGAGGGCCAGGTAGGACACCAAAATGGAGAGTTTGGCCATGCCGGAGGATACGATGAAGAGGGCTTGGATGGCGAGGGAGATCTGCCGCCCCCGCGCGAGGTCGGTGAGGGTTAGGTCGTAGATGTGCTTGTCCCAGCCAAAGGTGGTGTAGGCGAGGATGACGCAGATGGCGACTCCGGTGCCGAAGATCTGCCTGTTGTTAGTTGTGTTTGGTGGTGAGTGAGTGGCAGAAAGATGTACTGTAGCCATGATCATGAGCCAGTCATCCCATCCCCATTTGCGTAGGAGTCGAGCGCGGGCGTAGAGACGGAGAGCGTGGAACATGAGAGATAAGGGAAGCATGACGAGTTCGACGATGATGAGGCCCGGTCCTCGCGTTTCGGGGTTGTCGTAGTTTGGCGCTGGCCATTGGGCCCGGACTTCTGCTGGTGGGATTCTCATGTTGGTGGATGTGTGTATGTTGGTGTTTTGGTTCGATATTCCTGATATTTCCCCTTTCTTGTCTCCTTCGTAGTTCCTTCCCGTCCGTATTTGTTGTTCTCAATGATAAGATCCGTCGTCCGTCTACTTTCTTGACGCCAGCATCGATTTCCGTTCTGATGTAAAAGAATGAATGATCGACAACAACCCTTCAACAGTCCAGCAGTCCTATCTCCTGCTCTTTATCCTTCCGAGTAGCACTGCTAGACTCCCAACAGTCCCTTCAGAAAGTTAAAAAAAGACCGACAAGAAAGCAAAAGCAAGGAAAGGGGGGAACGCAGATAAAAGGGTGATCTATAAGGGCACCTCCAAGACCACTTATAACCACACCTCCTTCTCATCTTCTTCTCGACCCTATCCCAGCGTGGAAGCTCCCCTCTTGCACGGCATTGGCGCCGAGCACCTTAAGCGAATGCATGGACCGATCAAGCCATCAGGACGCGGCAGCCTCGCTCACGGTTGGACAGTGTAACCCCAAACGGGGATTGGACTAGAAGGCACACAAGGGGTGCTCACTGAAGACAGGCGCTCACGCTAGGGGGAGAATATCCACGTCATCGCCCTTCGTCGTCGTCGATGAGGGAAGATAGAGAAAGGAAGGGCAAGTTAGAGGAAGGAAGAGGATATCATAGGAAGACAGGGGGTTGAAGGCAGGGGAAGAAGGTTGTCCGTCACTGCAAACGAAGACCAGTTCGAAGCCAATGAGAGCTCCAAATCACCCCTGCTCAGAAGAACCAAACTAACAAACAAACGAGTATTGAATACAGCAAGAAAAATTAAGATGAGCCTAGCTACTCCATTCCGACACAGTAGCCAAGGACGACAGCGTATAGGGATGCTCGGGCCCGAGGACTCGCTCCCGAGCCTCAACACAGTCTTGCATCAACGCTAGGGCATCTTCATGTCGACCTTGACTATTCCACGTGAAAGCAAGGTTGGCCATGCTCGTCAGCGTCGAGGGATGATCGGCTCCGAGCTTCGCCTTGCGAGTCTCCATCACCTGCACATTCAGCTTCTCGGCCTCCTCCCACCGGCCCTGGTTCCTGTACGTCGACGCCAGGTTCGCCATGCTCGTCAGCGTGTCGGGATGATCGGCCCCGAGCTTCGCCTTGCGAGTCTCCATCACCTGCACATYCAGCTTCTCGGCCTCCTCCCACCGGCCTTGGTTCMTGTACGTCAACGCCAGGTTGCCCATGCTCATCAGCGTGTCGGGATGATCGGCCCCGAGCTTCGTCTTGAAAATCTCCATCACCTGCACCCCCAGCTTCTCGGCCTCCTCCCACCGGCCTTGGTTCGAAAGCGTCGACGCCAGGTTGCCCATGCTCGTCAGCGTGTCGGGATGATCGGCCCCGAGCTTCGCCTTGCTCGTCTCCATCACCTGCACCTCCAGCTTCTCGGCCTCCTCCCACYGGCCTTGGTTCCTGTACGTCGACGCCAGGTTGGCCATGCTCGTCAGCGTCGAGGGATGATCGGCCCCGAGCTTCGCCTTGTGAGTCTCCATCACCTGCACCTCCAGCTTCTCGGCCTCCTCCCACCGGCCTTGGTTCCTGTACGTCGACGCCAGGTTGGCCATGCTGGTTAGCGTGTCGGGATGATCGGCCCCGAGCTTCGTCTTGAAAGTCTCCATCACCTGCACAAACAGCTTCTCGGCCTCCTTCCATAGTCCTCTATCTCGAAATACTGATGCAAGCAATGACGTGCTCGAGAGAGTCGCCACATCGTCTTTTCCCAACCTCCTCTCGTATACCTTCCTCGCCTTGCCCAGCATCTGCTGTGCATCTTCATATCTCCCTTGCAACCACGCGTACCATCCCCCGTTGTACAAAAGAATCGCCCATGACTCGACCGTATTCTCGCTAGGTCGATAATCCGAGGCCACTCGAGCGTGCGCAAAGAGGGTCCGACACATGGCCCAGTTCTCGAACTGGCCCGTTGGGAATGAAGTTGCCATCCGCTCGATGTACTGCTGCCTGAACGTCTCCTCCTGCCTATACGCTTTTAGCCACATCCTAGTCGATAGCTGCACGAGCCTGTGCATCTCAAACTTGTCCTCTGTCTTGTCCGCGGTGATGAGATAGTAGTCCCTTAGCATCGCCGCATCCTCTTCGAAGCTAGCATCGTCTGTGTCACTGTCCGTGCTCCGGCTGCTATCGTCCGACTCCAGCTCTGCGGCGTCGTCTAGACCTATTGCTTGCATTCCGTCCTGGGCAATTCTCGAAGGGTTTAGCACCCATCCAGGGATGCCTTGTCGGTCAAAGAAGCTCATAAGCGACAGCAGATTCGCCGCAGAGCGCTGCTTGGACC
>RANY01000660.1:0-20197 GCA_009805235.1 Neurospora pannonica FGSC 7221 | reverse complement strand
CGGAGCTGTTGACGAGGGCCGAGGAGGCGTTGGTGGCGATTGCCGCGGGCACCAGGGATCCGGCCCAGGCGGCGAGCCTCACGGCCACAAGGAGGGACACGAGAGACTTGAAGAGGAAGGTGGAGATCCTGTCGCAGGCCGAGGCCCAGGGCAGTCTGTTGTTCAGCACCAGGTAGGACCAGGTGAATCCAATGACTCCCAAGACGCCCATGAACAAGAAGAAGCGGACGTCGTTCAAGGCTACGGTGGAGGAAATTCCGGATGGGGCGGAGGATTCGATGATGGGTGATAGTATTCCGGGAAAGTGGAAGAGGGGGTTTACTTGAGATGGATGTGGGATACGGGTGTCAAACATTTTGGACCTTGAAAAGATCGGTGCGAAGATGGGTGGCGAAGAGAAGGAAACTAGAATTACGAGTAAGCGATTGATTGTTGATTGGCCTTGGAAGTAGGTGTTTTTGACAAACTATCCGCCGTGGTCCTCTTTCTAGCATTTTTTGTTGAGTACATTGGTCCCCCAATGGCTTTCGGTGTGTGGGTAGGTTGGTTGGTCGGTTGGTTTGGTTAATGTATACTGTACATAAAGTATCTATCTGTTTTTTTTGTCGTGTTTCCATCATTCTGATATTTTAGGTTACCCCGGCCTGTTTGCGTTGGCTTCCTATTTGCGTCTCGGTACAAGTAGATGGTTATGGTTGAAGTGATTGAGTTGATCTGGCCGTCGATGTGAGAGTGTCAAGGAAAAATGACGAAGCTGGGTCATGTACCCGTCTGCTGGTTGGGTTGTTCTCCACTTTTACCCCTTTTTCACTTGATGCCCTCTCGGCGTAAACACTCACACTCAACAGGGCAATTTTGTGCTTTTGCGTCTAGAAGCATGGAAAAGTGGGAAAAGATAAAGACGYAGAAATGAAAAAAAAAAAAAAAGAAAAAAAAAAAGGGGGGAGTGCGCGGTCCGGGATTCGAACCCGGGTCTTCATCAGGAGATTTGTGTTCTGATTGCCCCTCTGAAACTCGGTCTTTGACTGTGGTTCTACGGGGATTTCAACCCTGCTGCTCAAATCGAGTGACGCGCTAGACCACTGCGCCAACCGCGCTTTTTTTTCTTATTGCAAACGGGACCCGAAGAGGTAACCTCTGTCCAAGATAAATAAACGTGGACTCCAGAGCACGATGTCAACGGCAAATTGACAAGACACCAACGAGTTTGTAGGGCTGTAAATAGCTATTGGGGACTATGAATGACCATGAGGACGAATGAAAGGAATAAAAGTAATGAGAGGAATGAAAACCGTCTTAGTATTTACGGCAATGTTATGATTTTGGTGGTCTGGCCCGGCTGTAGTCTACGTTAATTTGTCCTGGACGAGCCCGTCTCTCATCATGCTCATCATGTTCCAACAGGGATATCGGCTCCCCTCCTCCCCGCTCATCTCGATCCAAGTCCTTTTCCAAACTCAAAAGCTCCACGACAGAGACAGACACCGCTGAAGGTGATTTCTCACCCGAGTGTTTCGAGTATGTCGATGATCGGCGCGATCCTTTCCTTTCATGTTGTTGTTCAAGTTGCTGTGAGCTCAACGCGACTTTGGATCCACCCGACCTGTAAGCGGGAGAGACCGAAGAGCGAGGAGAGCCAGGAGGGTGGGAAATCGCAGAAACACTAGCAAAATCCGTCACCGTTGGTGATGGTGGCATGGAAGATACCCTTGACCTTGGCCCTGATCTTAATGATTGTCGTGAAGTAGGGCGGCTATAGCTGTGACGACTTGGAGAGTGTGGGATCGGGGAATGATGGGGTGATGTAGGTGACTGAGGCGGGCTTGAGTGTCGTGAAACGGGACGGCCATCAAATTGGCTATGGCTATACCTATGGCTGTAGCTACGACTGTGGCGGCTTGGGGAGCGTGGAATCGGGGAGTGATGGGGTGGTGTAGGAGACTGAGGTCGGCTGGAACGCCTGGAACGTGAGGCGAGTAGCGAGTGATGGGAGATGTGAGATCTTGGGGGCGATGGGCTGAGCCTTGGCATGGGAGATGGACGAGAGTGTCTGGAGGGTATTGATGAATGGCGTGAAGCCTGTGAATCCCGGTTTGGGGTATTTTTTGCGGGGGGTGGACTGGCTGAGCGGATGGTCGATGATGATGTTGAAGGGGATGCAGTATGCCCCTGTGGTGATGCTGCCCTGGAACTGCGCCTTTCTTTTGACGACCCCTTTGACGACGCATTTGTTGGAGCCTTCACATAACGAACACTCGAAGTTGGTCTCGCTGAACTCCCATGGTGAGATCCCGCTTTCGAGTCCGAGGCCGGGTGTTGTGAATGTGAATTTGGTTTGGGTGACGGCACCCTGGTCATATTATTCACAATCGACTCCCGCATTGATTCTTTCGAAGCCCTTGACATGCTCCGATGACTGAGATTCACCGACGTCGACTGCTCAGAGCCAGCCTGAGAGGGTGCACTCTTCTCACTGACCGTACTTGCTACCGACATAAGCTTGCTGAAATTTGCTTGTGCCTCAGAAACGTCTTGTTTTGAGATCACGCTGCCCTCTTCTTTTGGTGAGTGAACACTTGTGGGATTTGCAGCAGGTGAGCCAGGTGCAGATCCATTTGAGGGAACATCACCAGAGGGGCCTCCTGGAGGTCCATCCGGAGGGGGGCTCATCTGGCGCAGAAGAAGAGCTTGAAGAAGAGCCATCCCCAGGAGGTGGAGTACTCGTCCCTTCCGGCGAAGTAACTTCCGCCACCGGCGGTGGTGGCTCCTTCGCCCTCTGCGTTCGATCCAAAAAGCTCATCACATTAACCGGCCGTGTCCTATACACAGCTATATGCGGCGGCGTCCTCGGTGGCCGTGGGGGTGGCGGTGGTGGATCTGGACATGGAGGATAAGGTGGCGGATAGATGTAGTAATTCGGGGTTTGTTCCAAGTGATATTCCGTCGCTGTACTTGCGTCTTCCGACGACTCTGATGATCCATTGTTGTAACCAAAGTACTCGGGGTAATAGTACCAGTAGCGCACTGAGCGCCTTGACCTTGACTGCCTTGAAGAACTTCCCCTTTGCTGTTGCTGTGTGCTGCTTTTTTTGCTCGAACCACGGGTATTCCACCAGCAGAGGAAGATGATGAGCGCGGAGCTGAAGGTGGAGAAGATGACGGCGAAGACGATCCAGCCGGCTTCTGTGGAGGTTTTTTTTCTGGCTAGGAGGATCATGGTTTTGTAAGTTGGAGGAGTGGTTAGAGATATGCAAGTTCGGCGGGTTGAGAGAATGTTCCTTGATGAGGTTGAGTGTCAAGGGATTCGACCGAGCTAGACTTGCGTATGCATGTCAATATTCGCCTATGGTTCTCGCTTGCTTAGGATGAGTCTTGGTCTAGGTGCTTTGTGATGAGTACTGTGTTGGTTCTTGTTCTCGAGGCTCTGTGTTATTCTTCGTCTGGTCCATGTGCGAGTGTATGCTACCAAATGTCCTTAAAGTCGATGAAACAGGAGCATTTGCATAATTCGCTTTACATCGATTCGAAATCCTAGACAGGAATTGGGACATTAATGCCTCGAAAGTCAGTAGTGTCTTCCATTCCCAAAATCCGGGAAGTCATCGCAACATGTTAATCAAGACCAGCAAATCACCCGAAGTCACAATTGTACATGTAACACGCTTAACATGCGGTTTGCGTGTGACGTTCTATCGACGCAGCTTTACAAGCTTGTTCGCGCCGAAGCCATGGTGGGGTCGCCAGTCATTGTTCTTGATTAGCGACTGAGGTGTTCACAATTGTTCTGATATGTCCACCTTGGACGGCCAGCGGGTTACAAGCATGTTGTCCGTCACTCTTACAACACCCGTATCATACAGAAGCAAGCCTCGTTTTGCGATCCGTACAAGTGTTGAAGTCACACCTATTGGCCTTATCTTGGGACATTCAACTGGTCTGTTGACGGTCGCCTGGCAGCGGTGCCGGTTTTGTTTAGGTTCCTCAGGATTTACTGGAGCCAGCTGCTTCCTGCTAGCCGCTTTCACAATTTCTCTCAGGGGCTTGAAGGATATGTATACGCTTGCACACCGGATCTCGGTCGATTGTTTCCCCGTTACAAATAATATCGCTCTCTTTGTACCGAAGTTGTACTGGATCACATTATAACCCGTATTGAGAGGAGTGGCTAGAAACGGCCACGCGGCGAGACTGGATTGCCAGATGGTCAGCCAAAGTAGCCGCCGCGGCGCGGAAGCGGGGGAGAAACCTCAGCGCAGCTGAGCTTCACGCCAGCTTCTGTGGCAGCGCGTTGAGCCGCCACACCCAACCCAGCACCGACGACAAGCCCGCCCCCCACTACCTCCCCAAAGCAAAAAGCTCCCTCCTCATTCAAGCACGAACCGGGAAGATAGGTCTTCGCTCTTTCCTATTCGAAAGGGGCGTACCCGACGTGATGACACCATACTGCCGCTGCGGCACAGGCAAGGAAACCTTCGAGCACCTAGTGCTCGACTGCCTCGAAAGAACGAACTTTAGGCTCCAGCCTGAGAGGCCGTCCAACGAGTCAGAACTCTACTCCCTCCTCGACACCGCAGAGGGAGCGGAGTGGCTCCTTGGCTGGGCACTCAGACTCGGTAGACTGCAGGAATACAGGCTGGCAGTCCAACTGGAGCTTGAAAGAGAAGAAGAAGAGTTACTGCAAAGTCAGTAACACAACAACACACACAACCATGACGCACAAGCAGCGGAACCGAGGCGGGGGTGGGACTTTCCATTTCCATCATCAAAACTACTATACAAGTGGGCCAAGAAGCGAAGCCTAAAACCCAGCAGTTCCCAATCCATCACCATCATCATCTTCAATTTCATGATGGGATGGGATGAGAAGAAGGACGAAGCGCTGACGATGCGGGAAGGGGATTTCCTGTCGCGACCGCTCCGAGACGGCAGGTGACGTCATGGGAATGTACAAATGGTTTTTTCAATGGGACAGTATGCCGGTGAGGGCAGCTGTGACTGAAGGCATGTTCACGATGAGCCCGCGACCGCCACGGTCGCGCGGCGATAAAGACGCGGGAGGTTTTCACCCGGAAATCACGGTTTTTCCTCCCGGCTTTGACCGACGAAGGACCGCATGCCCACACGGGCGACTAGATAGATAGATAGTCAGCGTGAATAAGATCATTATTATTATAACCCGTATTGAGTAGACGCCCTTAATTTGACCTAGACCCGTACCGTAACTTCAAATATTCGGCGATTTGAATTGTTCGGCAACTTAACCTATTCGGCGATATAAAACCCAATAACAAGGCTCCATACGATCGGTACCAAGAGGAGCCAAGTCAATATTTCATGTAGCTTGGAGACGCAAGGTAGGATCGAGCTCCAACAGGATATATTGGCCTCCTATTTGAGAGAGCCATTAGCCGCGACGGCCGCTCCCGCAGGTTGGACCCGAGCTTACCAAGCATGTGGCATGCAAGTTGCGGAGACCATGAGGTGTCATGAGACGATCTCCATGTTGACTACTATAAAGAGTGGTGAGTCTTCCATGCCTTCAAATGGCTCGGTCTCATGTAGTTGATCATAAACAATTGCCAACAACACTTGCCAGCAGCAAGCGGGCAAATATCAAGATGCCACCTTGTCTGATCTTTGGAGCAGGGGGCATTGGCACCACTGCCAAAAGCTTCACCTACACATGGGAYACTCCCGAAAAAGTGTCGGACCTTTTGTCGGTATTGCAGGAGCTCAACATCTTGGAGCTCGACTCCGCCGCCGTCTATCCGCCGGGCAACACATGGAATGCCGAGACGCTCTTGGGTCAAAGCAAAGCAGCTGACAAGGGCTTCATCATTGACTCCAAGGTGAACGCTGACCGTCCTCTGCCGCACCTTGACGAAGAGCGCATCAGCATCAGCATCGGCCAGACTTTGGGCCTTCTCGGGGCTAACCGTGTGAGAATTTACTATGCTCATGCGCCGGATCCGAATACGCCGTTGGAGGAACAGGCTAGAGCTTTCGATCTCCAGTATAAAGCCGGCAAATTTGAGAAGGTTATGATGTTTTCCAAGAGCTTTGACCGCGGCAAAGATGGAGCAACAAACACTGACTTTGATTAGCTCGGACTTTGCAACTACACCACCGAAGACATGGAGAAGTTCTTTGCCATCTGCGACGAGAAGGGCTATGTCAAGCCGTCGGTATACCAGTGACAGTATAATGCTTTGCAACGGCGCCCTGAGAAGAAGCTGATGCCGCTACTGCGCAAGCATAACTGTGCTTTCTATGCTTACAGCCCGGTAGCTGGAGGGTTTCTCACGGGCAAAGTTACCTTTGCTCTCAACGACCCCAATTCCAAGGCGCTGGAGTGTACTCGATTTAGAGGCGAAAGCGCCATCTCCTTCGCCGTGGACACATACGATCACCCGGCTATGCACCAGGCAATCTGGAAGCTGAAGGAAGCTTGTGATGCCGTATCACCGCAGATACCGCTCCAAGATGCTGCCTTGCGCTGGCTGATGCACCATTCGGCGCTGGGAGAAGGGGATGCCCTCATCTTTGGCGCAAAGAGAATCGACCAACTGCGGGCGAACGCGGCCGGGGCGAGAGCAGGGCCATTGCCCGATACCGTGAGGGAGACGGTGGACGGGCTTTGGGACTTGGTAAAGAAGAAGGAGCAAATTTGGGTGGACGTGTCAAAGCGCAAGTCAAAGGCGGAGTCGAAGCTGTCTTGAAGTGTATCTCGGTGTAGAGGCATGTATTAGATGAACAGTGATGAGCTTATTACGCGTAACGTAATTGCCAAGTTGCCAAGGCTGGCCAAGGCTGAAGTGGCCGAAGCGGGAGATGCAAAATTACGTTATGGGAACCAACGCTACTGTTAGTCCTTGTTAGGCAATGTTCTAGCGCCGCCATATCTCCACTAACAGAGGTTGTCGCAGATGCGGTGCGCGATCTGAAACATGCCCTGAAAGCAGCAACTGTGCAGCGATGTGCCACTGTAATGGAATTGCCAACCAATTCGACGACAAAACATGCCCTTTCCAACGTCCCAACGAGCCGCCTTTCCAACCTTCAAAGACGCAACGCTTTGAGCGCCTGTTCCCCTTCTGTCTGATCGTCCACCTGATGCCAACCAAATCGGCTCGAGTCCAGAACATCAATGGATTCTAGCTCCACACTAATGGACGACCTCCATTACTCCGTCCCTCCCACTGGGCCGGGGCTGTCCATGTTTCCCCTGGCTAGCTGGCACTCCTGGCTCCCGACTCTTCCGTTGGCGGTACCGGCTTTGAGTGATGGATAATGAACCATGACAGATGGAGCCAACCTCGACTACCGGAACCCACTCTCCACGCTTCTCCTGGCCCTCCTCGCCCTCCGGGTTGTAGCCATTACCTACTACTTTCTCCATGTTGCAGGGCAGCACCATCGACGACATGCCGGTCCTCAGTTAGATACAGATACCCAATGCCTTGGCGCAACCGTCCTTTCATCTCGACTGATTCAACTCCCTCCTTTGCTTCGTTGATCTTGCTACACCACCACCACCACCGTCATCATATATGATGGCCGCTCCCAACAGCCACCCCAGCATACAACCCCCCGGCGACCCTTCACATCCCGTGCCCCTGGACTCGGACCCCTTCCACGACGACGGCGGCGCCAGCGAGGCCAGCTACACCAGCGATAACAGTGACATCGAGCTCCAACATCAGCCCGAATCCGAAAACGTGGCCCCCCTCTTCGGTCGCCGTGGGCGCATTGCCCCCGGCAGTCAAGTAGGCCTGGATGCCGCCGAGCTCATCTACCTGGCCGGTGACACCTCTCAAGTGTTGCCGGTCTATGTCACCATTCATCGGTACGAATAGGCTTGGACATGGGAACAAGAGCCTGGCAATGGCTAACAGCCAAACCACAGGATCCGACGCTTGGTGATCGCCGCCATCGACGACCCCTATACACTCGACCAACTGCAGACGCCTCGTATGGACAATCTGATGGTTCGGCCCCTGGTTGAGAAGCTGTATAGTCCCGACAACCTCTCAGTCGTCTACTGCCTCCTCGCCAACCGCGTCCAGTTTCAACGTTCCGCGACAGACGAGTCCCTCTATGTGGCTGTCAACAACTCCCGAGCCACTCTCTGCGAACTGCTGGCTACCCGTGTACTTCGACGCTTCCACCAAGACCACCCAGATCGTCCAGGACTCCTGCTCCTCGCCAATATTCTGGTTTCAGGGTTCGATCCGTTTGATGCCGCGCCCGATCCGCTTCGCCGATACCGACGCTCTTTACAATGGCCGTATCAAGACCGTGGCGGTCACGAGCGGAAACTTACGGCACTCGAGTTGGCCATTTTGTCAGAGAGCAAGTTTCTGATCGGGTCAGTCGCATGCCAGCGCATCGTCAACGCTGTCTACCGCGGCCAAGTTGTGTACACTCCGCTCTCGTTTGTCGATATCCTCCCGGATCACTACAAGTACCACCCTGTATCGCTTTACGAACCACGACGAGCTTCCATACTCAACCATCGCCGACTGATCGTTCCTCGACTACGAAATCTTCTCGAACTTGTCCACTTCACCATCCTTCTAGGCCTGTATGTGTTGACCATGACACATCGAAACGACTTTTATAGCTCAGGTGGAAGCCCATTTGGGGGTTACGAAGCTGCCTTTGTGATATATACAACCGGCTGGGTTCTGGAACAGTTTGCCGCTCTGGTCGAACACGGCTGGGAGGTACACGCTCAAAACCTATGGAGTTTCCTCGACCTCACTTTTACCTTCATCTTTGGAGTATATGGCGTTGTGCGCTTTTCGGAACTGTGGTTTTATCCCGAGGCCGACTACGCCATACCTATCCTCTGCGTTGCCGCCCCGGTCCTACTTACCCGCATAGCCTTCACTCTCATGCCAGACAACATCGTCTTCATCGCCCTACACGCAATGATGCGTGATTTCACCCGACTTACTTTTATCGCCATATGGTGTTTTACCGGCTTCTTGCTAGGCCTACTCTGGCTGATGCGCACGGGCGCGCCCCCAGACCCTTCTGATGTCGCCGCAGGCTTGGTAACGCCACAGTCCTCCATCGATGATCGTCCAGGCTGGGCCACCATTGGGAAATGGCTTCTGTGGATCTGGTTTGGACTCGATGGCACCGGCATCGAACGGACGGCCGACTTTCACACCATCCTCGGCCCCGCCCTGGCCGTGACGTTCGCCTTCCTCGGAAACACCCTCTTCTTGACCATCCTTGTCGCCATGCTCACCAACACCTTCTCCAAGATTATCTCCAACGCTCAGGCTGAGATCTACTTCCGCCGTGCCGTCCTAACCTTCCAAGGCGTTAAGAGCGACTCAATCTTTGCATATCCGCCTCCGTTCAACCTACTCGCTCTGGCAGTTATGCTCCCACTGAAGATGGTTGTCGGCCCAGCCATGTTCCACCACATTAACGTTGCGGCTATCAAGGTCATCAACTTCCCGGTTCTCCTGATGATCGCACTGTACGAGCGTAGACGCGTGTGGGCCAAGTCCGCGACGCCCAGTGCAGGTGATGGAGAGGACAGCAAGTGGTTCTTTGGTCTGAACCCATATGCCGATATCCACGCGCTTTTCAGGACAGAGCCGCCGCAAGAAGTGCTGGACATGCTGGAGAAGATGGACGGGATTGTGGATGAAGAACTGGAGGATATGGAAGTCATGGGTCTCAGGCGGGGCAGTGGAGGTATGGGTGACGGCCTAGGGAGAGTATCGACCGAATTGGAGCTCGGGGGGCCGATGGAGTTTGACGGGACTGGCGGCATTGGAGGAATGCATAGAAGGAGGAAGCACTCCGCTGGGAGCGTGGTTTAGCGAAGGCTAAGAAGATCTGAGAAGTGGGATTGAATTTGTGGGAGTGAATGTCAGGAAACATAGAGGATCCTTTGGTTATATCCGCATCCAAGCTCCCGATTTTTGAGTAGTTATAGACAAAACGGATTTGGTTTGAAGAGTGGCTGGAAAAAAAAAAAAGGAAACTTTGTGCCAAGGGCAAAGAAACCTCGGGGGCATAGAAAATAGGGTTTAAAAAAAGCCAAAAGAATTGCGCCAGCCGCGAATCGAACGCGGGGCCCATCGATGGCAACGATGGATTTTACCACTAAACCACTGGCGCTTTTGTTGTTATTGGAGGTTTATATGCAGCTCATTGCCTTATCAATGTCCATGCATGCTGCGCGCTTGTGCCTTGGAACATTGTGTTATTCCTGTTACCGCGACGCATACCGCAGACACTCGACAAACTCGCGAACAAGAGTTGGAGAAATTCTGCTTCTTAAACCACATCATTCTGCCGGACCTGTGGGGGATAAGTTTGGTCCGGTGCCTTGAAATGCAAGCAAGTTACAGTTGTGAGTAATGCTGTAGAGCAGTGGAGTGTAAACCTGACTTTTTCACCAACTCAGCGGGCATATGTTTCTGGAGGCATACATATATGCTGTTTGTTGTGCTTAAGGCTGGACGCTCTAAAGGAACTTTCGTGCACGTATTGTTTGCGAATTTGTCGAGCGGTGTTCGGTAGCTCTCGAAACGACTTTCACCCATGTGCACTAGCATCTGGGCTGGAGCGGATTTTACGCTCGCCGGCGCCGAATAGGTGAGGACATCTTATGCCAGATACGTGGTGAACATTGTAGTAGCAACGGCGTATTGAAAATCATCGCATATGCTTTGCTCATGTTTCCCTCATGCTACTTTCCCGGCTTTAACTTCAAGGCTCGAGATGTTGAGGAGTGCCCTTGGGCCAACGTTCTTCGGCTAGCAACCCCCCCCGCTAGCATTTCGAAGCCTGCCGGTCGAAGTATGCCTTGAATGCAAAGCGTTTCCTTTGTCGACATTTACATGTGCGTCTCACGGGCTTTGCCCCATGCGAGTACTCGCATACATATATGCCCGCCAGGAAAAACACTGGAAAACCGGGACGTGGCGATGCTCATGTACCTACGGACTTCATGACTTCCGTTTATATCCGATTTGTGATGTCCGGTGCACCTCTTATCTGTCAATTACCACGAGCATTTGAAGCATTATGAACAGGCATATCTCCTCCGTTTTTATTCCACCTTCCTCTTCTTTCCTACTCTTCATCCTCTCATCAATCTCACCCGATATCACCTCTCCACTCTGTATCCAACACTCAAACATTTGCCAACAATGCCGACACCTTCTACCACACTGAGTGGCCTTCCGGCCGAGATACTCGACCATATCATCGACAACTGCGATATGAAAACAAAGGCCAACCTAAGACTCCTCTCGCGACGATTCCGCGCTCATGTCGACAACCGAACGAAATGTCTACAAAAATACATCAACGAACATATTCCGGACAACGCTCTCTTTCGCGTCGTGTTTTTCCATGAACTGGAGAAAATACGGAAGCGCCTCGGTCAATCCTACCAACCCGACCTCTACCAACGGTTCATCGAGAAGTTTGAGCAATTCGTTCCATCTAATATCGAGGAACTCATGCCACGGGGGCCACTTGCACTTCTTGAGGTCATCATGAACCCATTAGAGGTAGACCCATTTTCTGAGGACGAGGAAGACGACGAGGAAGACATTCCATCCGGCCCATGGGAAGTACCTGGCCCTCTCGCTCCTTTGTCGCCGGAACAAGTGAAGACTCTCCGAGCAATGCTTCCGACAGACGCTCTCGAACTGGAAGCAATCAAGGCTCGTTTAGACAACATCAACGAGCTCATTGATTCGCGCTGTTGGGAGTTGAAGGAGGGGTTCGGAGAGAATGAATTCAGCAACCGTTGCCGTGAGTTTTTTGGCACTGGCCCCTAGGACAAGTCTACCGGACTCGTGCTTCGGCAGTGGTTAGCCTCGCTTGCCGAACACGAGTGTAAATCCAAAGACGGTCCTTTCTCCCTAGAGGAGCGCGGCTTTTTCCAGGCAGAAATCTACCGCTGTTTGATTTGCACGTTCAGCCCTCTGGTGGGCAGGAGGATTTCACTGGCGCTCTGGAATTCGATCACGTTCTTGATGAGTCAAGAGTGATGAGATACATGTATGTAGAGGTACTATTTGCACCCTCATATTTGGACGCCCTTATTCTCGCGCAATGAGGGACTATCTCGGGGTAAGTGAGCACTTCATCTTGTTCTCTCACTCGCAAGAAACTCTCAACCTACCAAACAAGTTCTAGCGAAAAAGAATAGTCCAAACTAACCCGAACTTATCGATAATAGCAGACAAATTACCACTACCTTGCTTTTTGACTTCCCTTTCGGCTGGGTTATAATTGTTTGGTACTTGGTTGCTTTTCGTTCGGCGTGAGAGGTCAGACACGGCTACCTTTCCAGAGGAAGGCCTGTGTCTGGCCCAAGGCATTTTCCCCAGGACATTAGGGGCAGGTACGCTCCATGTCTATCACAGACACTACATGTATTTTAGACACCAGACAGCGCAGAGGACCTATTCCTCTCCAGATCATTAATCAATCCATCGATGATCACAAAACATTCATGTTGCACAACATGCTCGTGGCGACACGCTTACATTAAATCGGGCTCAGTCCCCCTTATCACATCTTCCTTTCATTTACCTATCTTTTCTTCCCTCCCCCTCACAAGCTCAAAGAGACATACAGTCTCTACTCTCTACCTCTCCCTCCAACACCCAATCATTCTGTCCAAGCATCATACTCCTCCATCAACTTATTAAACCTAACCCCATTCGGAAACTTCTCACTACCCAAATGCGTCGTATGCGCCCACGGCTTCTCCTCACACTCGGCTCTAAGCGCCTTACTAAAACACCTACTCCATCCACACCTCTTCCACTTCCTGGCCACATCCTCCCTCGTCTCCGGGTGCACCAAATACGGCCTTTCGCTCATGTTATCATAAACAGTCGCCAACTGGATCAGCTGTCCCAGGAAGGTGATGGTGCCCACGGTGCCCTGGTCTTGGTGTCGGATGATGGCCTCGGCTACGGCTTCGGCTTGGGATTGGGGCCCCCCGAGTTGGTGCTGGATTAGGTTAAGGGCGATGAAGCCGCCTTGAAACTCGAAGGAGAGTTGGGTGCTGGCGCGGGCGGAGGGGGTGGTGCCGATGTCGTGGAGGAGGCAGGTGAGGGCGATGGTGGAGGGAGAGAGGGTGGAGGCGTGGGTGGGGAATTGTTGGCGGGCGATGATTGTGGCTTTTTGGGGTGTTAGCATCTTGGTTTTATGTCGGAAGATGGAAGAGAATATGGCTTACCCCAGTGGAAAACTCGCATGGAGTGGTTGTAAGTTTCGATGGGAAGCTTCTCCTTGGCATATTCCTGGACTTTGGCTACGATGGGGTCGTCGGATGGCCAGGCGATATCCTCGAGTGAGACGGGAGTTGGCTCATTGAGGTACGGCTTTCCTTCGAAGATGGCATCGGCATCGACAGGTACGGCGGTCCAGCCGTGGAGGGCGACGGTATCGGTGTTGGGGCACATGGTGATGTTTTGTTCTTGGTGGATGATCTGGGACACAAGCGATGAAGTTATGAGAATCTTTTGTCTCTTCTTTCGTTCTGGATGTTGGTATTTATTTCTATCAGACTTGGTGAGGCGAACAATGAGCATCTATCCACAAAACAACGTCGATCACGAAGAACTGGGGAAGCTGACTCATCCTTTACCCACTGTCTTGGTTCTCCACGTCGACCCGCCTCTCCCGGTGAAGCAATTCCTGTGGACAGTTGAGGTTTTATAGATGTACACGTGTACGTAAGTATTCCGTAAATAGTCTAGGATGACACGCGGCCAAACAAGGTTTATTGCGGTTCGGATTGACGTCGTGGTGGATTCACTCCTGGTGTGGGTTCGGGTAGTGGCGGCGACTCGGCGAGACTGCTGTGTTGGGTCTTCTGGAATAATGCTCGGTGGGTTTTATGTCTCCATCAACACACGCCCTTCTGTTGACATGCATGCGATGTTTTGGACTTAAATCAAGACATAACATCGCTTTTGTATAGAGGTATCTTCTCATCCATCCGAAAACGTTGTACCGCTTGTAATGACCGCATCGTCATCAATGCCGATGGAGAGATTTGTCATCAAGACGTCAGCCGGAAACCTGCGCTGCGATGTTATCACTAGAACGGAGGGCTTGTTACGAGGAGACCTCTATAACTTGCCTGAGATGGCTTTGGGAATAGGTATCCCAGTATCTAAGTGCTACTTACAGCTGTTATGGGGAATCCTAATAGTGGGTTCCGCGGGCTGCGTCCGAGTGCGTAGAGGTGCCGTGTGGGGATCACTAACTGCCCAGTTTGGGGGCGGATGACTTGATGAGCTTTTTCACTTGCATCTTCAACAGACTATCTGCTATTTCCGGGGTGGATTAATTCAGGACGATCTGAAATATCAGCGGTATGAGTTTGGTTTTTAAGTTGTTGATTTGCCCCAAGTTCATCCTTCCCGTCGTTCAGCCCTCGCTAGCTGACAACCCAAGGCCAGCTCGTACACTGTATTTCCATTTCACACCAGACCGAAGACGAGAAAACATGAAGATCGCTTAACGCAAACGTCCAAAAGGTTATGGGAAGGGTAATAATAAGAAATAACTGGAAAGAGGAGGAAGAGACCTTGCGAAGACGCCAGCTACAGCAATACTAGAGGCCACAGGCCTTGATTTAGTTGGTTAGCTGCTGAAAAATACCTGAAACCACCCGCTAGACCTTGCACGCAACTGATACGGTAATTGAACGAAACTTACGAACTTCCACATCTCGTCACATCCCACAGCATACACACCCTGGGCTTCTTCTTTTGCAAGGAGGTGAAGAACTCTATTTAGCTGATCCAAAATTGGGCCTGCAATTCCGCCTGTCTGCCTCTGATTAGGTGAAGAACTCTATTTAGCTGATCCAAAATTGGGCCTGCAATTCCGCCTGTCTGCCTCTGATGCGGTAGGTAGTAGGTAGGTGATGATATCCATCTTATCCAAGAAGAAATCTCGAAGCTCGCTTTTCTTGTTAATGCCGAAACAAAATCCCCCGCTCTCAGACAGCCGCTCTTTCCAGCTACCAGTTCAACGACTTCACTTCCACCTCCCTTTCTCAGCTTCCACGTTTCGTCTCAATCCCAGCCCTCCGTTCTCATCTCATGATGCTACCTCTTGTCATTCAAGAAAACACCCAAGCAGTCGCCCGTCTCCACCTGCCTTAGCCACACTTGAACGGCTGACAACGCCCAGACAGCCCTTGCATTATTGCTCACAGAAGCACGCCTTGCAAGTCTTCATAAAGTTATTATGGAACCCTTGCGCGTCGCAGTACGCATTGGCGTTGCTGGCCATGCATAGCGCGTCGAGCCGTGAGTCGGGGCACCTGGGGGTGCCGTAGTTGACCTGGACGGTGTTGACGTTGGGTGTCGCGGGACCCTCAGGGGCCTCGGTGGCCTGTTGGGCAGTAGGTAAGGCGAGAACGCCGCTGGTGAAGAAGCTGAGGAGAGTGATGAAGGTGATGGAGGTCTTTTGCAGTAGGGGAAGAGTTAGTTGTTGTTTTGTCTGGTGAGTGGGAAGGGGGATGAGGATGAAGGTGGTAAATGCGGGAAGTGAGAATTGGGAGAGATTGGGAAGCGGTAAGGGGGAGGAAATAAGATTGTACAAGACGAGAATTACTTGCCTTCATTTTGACGGCGGTGCGTTTAGAAAGGGATAAATGCTGGTAAGGAAGTTGTGTTGGCTAGATTTGTTGTTAGGTCTAGGTCTCGTCGATCAAAAACACGGGTTGTACTGGGTATCCAAAAGTTCCAGATGGTACGGACTGAGGGGTTGGGATAGATGAACGAGAGGTTGGCTGCGTTGGATGTGTCGTGTGTCGTGTGTCGTGTGTCGTGTTGTTGCAGATGTCGTGCAATGATAACAAAGTATTGGCTGGGGATGATCCGCAGGGAGGAGGCAGGAGGCTCACCTATTCTAGTGGGCACGGGCAAGGTATGGTGATCGACGCTGTCAGGTGTGAATGTGATGATCTTTTTCCCAGAACCAGTCTTTGTAGGTTGATGGTATTGGGAGGAGGTTTTTATACCCAAGAGGATGGGAAGTCGTTGTTGCTTTTTGGTATACACCCTTGTTAAGAAAAAAAGAAAAGCCAAAACTTCGGACTTAAAAGACCAGGTGATGCACGGCAACCTTGTTCATGATGCTTGCTTGGGATCGAAGGCTAAGCCGTTGGGGTTTAGAACTTTAGATAGTCCCAAATACTCGCATAAATGGAAAAAGATGAAACCAACCGCCAACGCTAGGTTTGAACCGCTTTCTTTTTGATACCAGTGTTGAGCCGAAGAAGCAAACAGCTTTACAGTTGGTCCGATGACTGACGCCGAAAAGCCAAGTAAAGCGGGAAAAGGTGGCCGTCTGAGCGGAAAAGTAGGCAATAACAGTGAATGATGTGACACGAGCTAAAGAAGGTGAGAGATGGTGAGAAGACCGGAAGACACTTTGACTTTATTCCACCTCAAACCGGAGTCTCAGGCTCTCAGCCGTGTGTATGCTGGTCCCGTACCAGAATTCGGTTCCGATGGATGACATTGAGGAGACAGCACTTGTACACCACGAACAAGTGGCCATCCAGTGAAGAGTGGCAACTCCAATTCCCGGAAATCTTGAGACCTGCCGCTGTAATGGAATGCAACCCGAGGCATGGATCGGGGCGGCGGGGAACGGTTGACCGAGGGAGGGTAACCCGGAACATGGGAACCCAGCAGGAGTAGTGACATTCGCCGAACCAGGGACTAAAGTAGCTGGATGAGCACGGATTTCCGGACGGGAAAAGAGCCTCAATAGAGTGAAGACGTCGGAACCGAGAACGCCATTTCGTATTTCTGGCCAAGGTATCTTAGGACCGCAACTTGGAGGTCCTGCTGTTGATTCCCCGGCTTGGACCCAACAGACTGAATTGAGATGTGATGTGTTGGTTCTATGTCAAGCAAACCGGAATGGAACATGCTTGAAATGCTGGCTTGAACTGGTCGAAACCCATTAGTGTGTACCGGACCAAAGGGATGTATGCTTGTGCTATATATACATCTGCCAAGTCGATGAGAGACATGTTGAAGCAAGGGATCAGTAGCGTAACTATAACTCTGAATATGAGCAATGTGGTCTGCTCAACCGTAATGTGATGAAATGCACCCAATGTCAATGGTGTTCGAGATTCGAGATCGAGGTCTTGGAGAACAAAATCTTGGACAGTTACGCAACAGCCATAGGCCAGTCTCGGACGAGGAACATGCCAGGTCGACTGGAAATGGAAATGATAATCAGCAGTCTCATCTTCCGGTTGTCTCTTTCTATCAGGTTCCCCTGATTCCATGTACCCCGCCGTCGGTACCTGAATATCTGCGGAGTTGCGGTAGGAACATACCCTGTACTTCTTAGGAGGCAGATATAGGGTCAGAGTTTCAGCCGTCTACTGGTCTTGGTCAATCGGACCGTCGAATCCAGTAGGACTGGTCATCCTTCAAGCAGACGTCGAGACACAGAACGTTTAACAAAGTTAAAGCCAAGAATCCATGAATCCGGGGTTAGTAAAGCAACAACAGCTGAACAAAGTTCAAATTGTGCAGAACCCCATCGTCGATGGGAACAACTGGGACCGTATGACGAACCCCGGACGCGACGCCCTATGCGGCCAGATGGCATGCGTTGCCGAGAAACAAATGCCACGTTTGCTCGGGAAGTGGTCCGTCGAATGATATGCCGTCCCGAATAATGCACAATGTGTTCGCTATAGGACTGGGGGCCGGGGCCGGTGCCGTGTTGAGGGTCCAATGGATGCCGCCTGTAGAATAGAGTGGTTTTGTTAATTATCCATATTCATCCGCGTTGGCCTCCGGAAAAAGCCAGATTAAATACCCACCTACCTAGTGTTGTGATCATGGCTGATGAAGGGAAAATGCAGTTTTTTTTCTCTCGTCAAACAGAAATGAGTATCGAGACTTTGTTCTTTTGACCACGTAGTGCGTAGTCGGGCAAGGCTGACCACCTCAGTGCGTCATTCGAGCGGTAGACTGCAAGGACAGAGAAAAGGTTTCGTGTTCTCTAAGAGTGAGAAGGAGAGAAGTGGTTCTTTCCCATCTGATTATTATGACTGTGGGGTCATTGTGTCCGAGATGTTCGGGTCCGACTTTGCGCTAAGTTGATTGACGGGACCTGGGGTGATATTCCCGGGTCTGTGCCCGTACAAAGCCACGGTGACAGTCCTCGGCACCTTGTATAAAATCCAAGGCCAGAGGCGAAACGGACATTATCGAGTGCTTCTAATAATACTGCTTCAGAAGAGTAGTGTAGTCGCAAGAGTGGCAGCTAATCTCAAGCCGCGATGTGTCTAGACCACGGCGCATCCAAGCGACATCGACTCGACAAGGCTGCAGATCCTTTAGCACATGGTAAGCATCGTGGAGTGAGGGAAGAAAATATCAAGATATATAGTTCTATATTGTGGCTGTGTAAATGCATAAGTCATCGTCATCATCGGTATCGTAGCGTTGCGGGAACGTACCAGCCGTAAACGCCTCTTCTTCTAATCCCATATCCAACTAACAGTTCGTAGCCACCCTTTTGTCTTGCCTTCTTCGGGTTCCTCGAAAATGGCGTCTTCGGCTTGCTCAAAGGCAATATCAAGTGGTATGTCGTCCAGGGACACGACCTTGGTCTTCTTGTAGAACTTCCATGCCAGGTAGGCGATGAGGACAATCGGAATGTCCCTAACCACTCGTTAGTTTTGCTGCGGCTATGACGAGGGGAGAAACGTGAACTTACAAGTATGAAGAGACAAACGTAGCGGCATCCCAGTTACCCTTGGTAAAGACGCTGAAACCTCCTGTCAGGAGAATGACGATGCACATGAAGAGGGCTACGGGTGAGCTGTAGACTATACACCGGGAAAGTGGTTAGCATCAAATCTGAAGTGAAGCTTGAAGGTAACAACTTACCAGTCCACCAGCTGGACCATGGAAGCCTGGTATACGCAATGCCCTGCCTGTCCATCGCCTTTCTCAAACGGATATGGTTCATCAAGATGGATGACCACGACACCAATACTCCCGCCGAGGTCAGCCGTACCAACCACCAGAACACGTTAATAGCGCGCTCCGACAGGCTCATAAAGCTGAGAGACATGAAGACACCAAATAGGAGTACACACATGTACGGTGTCCCCCATGACGTAGTCCGCAAGAAGATCTTGGGTGCCTGTCCCTTCAGCGCCAGCCCATACAACACCCTCGTGCCCGCCAACAAGCTCTGGTTAGACGCCGACCATGCCGAAGTGATCACAATCGCATTCACCACCGACGGAATCGCCTTGATACCCGCCGCCGACGCCGCAATCACGAACGGGCTCTGAGCAACACTATCCCCGCTGCCATCCAGCCTCGGATCATCGCTCGCCACGAGCATACCGACCACCAGCACGGCCAACATATAAAACAACACCACCCTCGCAAACACGCGCTTGCAAGCCCTCGGTATCGCCTTCCGCGGATTCCTCGTCTCCGCCGCCGCCATCGCCAGACTCTCCACGCCCGCAAACGAAAACACCGCCCCCGTCATGACGCTCCAAAAACCCAAAAACCTCCCCCAATCCCCCGTAGCTATATACTCCACAAACGGCCCCGGACTCTTCCAATACCTAAACCCGATCCTCTCCGTTCCCGGGATCCCTCCCAAATCGATCACCAGTCCCAACACAATCAAAAACACCACCAACACCACCTTCAGCATCGCAAAAACAAACTCCACCTCCCCAAACACCCTCACCAGCGCCATCCCCACCCCGACCGTAACCACCACAAAAAAAACAATAAACACCGCCGGACTTATGTTTCCTTCGGTCCAGTACTCAAACAACACACAAATCGCCGTGATCTCACTCGGTATGCTCAACACATTTCCATACACCAGATTCCACCCTATCGCGAAACCCCAGGCTGGATCGACCAAGAACTCGGCATGCCTGACAAAACTGCCCGTGACCGGCAATAGGGAAGCCACCTCCCCAAGAGCAAACTGCACCGCGCACACGATCAGGCCGATGATGAAGTACCCTAAAAGCAAGCGCCCCGAGCCTACCCAAACACAGCTATCCAGTATCTCACCGACGAAAACCCGGCCCAGGTACTAACTGAGACCAAGGACGCCGCCTCTGTCTCTTTCGCCGGTGTCTGCGCGCTCGTTATTA
>RANY01000067.1:0-100568 GCA_009805235.1 Neurospora pannonica FGSC 7221 | reverse complement strand
CCGATCTGGACGACGCCGACGGCGACGTCGTCGATCTTGGACGGGTCGAGCTGCGGGCCGACTTTGTCGAGGGTGGCGCGCAGGACGACGGAGAGGAGTTCTTCCGGGTAGGCATCCTTTAGGTGGCCCTTGTAGGAGCGGGTGATGGGGGTGCGGAGGGAGGAGAGGATGACGACGTCGGTGGGCGCTTTGGCTAGGACGGAGGAGAGGCCTTTGGGTAGGACGCCCATTTTGATGACGAGGATGGTGGTTGACGGGCTGGGTTAACTGTTGTTGTTTGAGTGAATCCGTCTTGGTGCTGTATGCTGTCCTTGATAAAGACGGCTAGTAGCTAGGTAGGCAACAAAGATGCTAACCTAGACAGATGAGAAGGAAACTGAGGGTATCACGATATAATACAAGAACTGGCGGGCAAAGAAAGATCACGAGGCAAGAGAAGAAGCAGAAAGACGGGAACAGCGTTAGGATAAAAGGACAGGAAGAACCGAGCACCCGAACACCGCCGGATTGACACAACGAGATCGGAGAGCGACCCGTTGCCCGTTGCGTGCGGGTTGGACAACCGGAGCACGGTGGGAGGTTGTCACCTTCGTGGCCCTCTTACACGCCGGGTTCCAAGGTCGGGAATGGAGGGATCATGGGGAAAATGGGGAACTCCAGTGGAGATGACACGCCCGGCAGTGGGGTCAAGGGGACCTTGGGGGGGCGACGGGGTTAAGCGGCGGCAATGTAACTCGGCAGCAGTGAGCCCGGGGGAAGATCGATAGTCCCACTTTTCGCCTCCTTTTGAAGCCTCTCGTGCACTGTGAAACTACCACACAGCAACATCGAAGAGATCGGAGATCTGAGAGGTGGACAGAAAGGGGCTACTTATCGGTCTTTGAAAGGGTAGACAGCATTGGTTAAGCCAAGACGCAGTGATGTCAACATAAACCAGGGGTAGAATAACACGGGGCAAATAAATAGCAACGATTTGTGAGCCCAGGGGAGGACTCAGAACTCAATACACCATCGTCCAACAATGACTGATTGTACAGAAGTATACGCTCTCATTCGCTGCATTCAACAGCTCGCTGTTCATACTATGCCGAGAGGCGAACATGGCCATTCTCTTTTCCCTCCTCTTTCCATCTAGAAAATGCACCATTCCTTTGCAAAAATGCCCGTAAGGCAGAGAGAGTACCATGCCTCATGAGGTCAAGTCGACAATACTCCCAAGTCGTCCCAATATCCGTCATAATACAAAGCCATGAATCCAACATCAGCCAGTAATTCCCTTATCAGCCAAAAGTGTAAGGACAGAAGGCAAACAAAGCATTACGCTTCGGTGTTGGGGCGCAATCCAAAGCGAACCAAAAATTCTCACACGCTATGATCTCACACACTATGCGTCTTGGCTGTACTGAATCCCAAGTCCAACCTTGCTAGGATCGCGCAGGCCCCCAACAGTCCTCAGCTTCTTCGTCGGGCTCAGCCTATCCCGCAATGAGAACTCTTCTATAGGGTCACCTTGTCCGGCAAACTTGCGCTTCTCGCCGCTCGACACCCCGCTCTTATTGAGCCCGCCGAACAGCTTCGCCTGCAGCTTTGCAGTCTTATCCGCTGGCGCTGGCGTGCCATTCCGCGAGTGCTCAACCGAGCTAGCTACCTCAAAGCTCTCTCGAGGGTCTCGACGAAGCATCTGCGTCGCAGCTTGGCTGGCCTGGCTCTCAAAAGCTTCCTCTTCCTCCTCGTTGGCTGGGTTTCGTTGCGTAGGGCCCAACTGGTGCTGGGAGCTACGAGAGGCAAAGGAAGCGGCTGCTACAGACTGGAGAGCCTGGCGAGCAAGCTCCTCGTTATCTTCGGCGGAGATCGTGCTTTCCCGGCTTCTGCGTCGGTCTCGGGTCGCGGATCGAACACGTGTCTCTGGCATATATCGGTTGTGACGGTATGGGGGCTCGGTTTGTGGCACCAGATCAACAGATGGGAGAAGTCCGCCGGTCTCACCACGCAAGCGTTGTGTGGGGGTGGTGGGGAGAGACGACATGGACTGAACATTTCGCGTATGCCTGGAAGCGTTGTGAGACAACCCCCGAGGAGTTGACGGGGCACTGGTATTTTCCTGGTCGATAGCTTGAAGAAGCATGGTAAAGTTCCCTTTGCTGTGGTCCTTATCGGCGCGAGCTTGAGCTTCCCGATAGACGGTCCGAGGTGTCGGCCGAGGTGGAGTGTGGTGTTGCGGTTGAGAAGGCGCGGTAACCGCAACCGTCTGCCTCCCTATTGTGGCGCCATGGAACATGCCTCCGGGACTGCATAGAATCTGGAAGTGTTCGCGGTTCTCACGGATTCGGTTTAGGAGAAGTTCCCGTTCGTCGCAGAGACTGATGTTCTCGTCCTCCTTCTGTTGTATGATCTTCCTGGCAGCCTTGAGTTTTCGGTTCAGAAACTCGACCTCTTCCACTTTTTGATCGTACAATGCCTTCAGTTGCATGAACTTTGCCTGCTGGGTTTCTGAAGCAGCGTCGAGATCGCGTCGTGCCTGTCGTGTGTGTTCGGCCACTCTAAGCGCCTCAACCTCCCTGCGGGTCATCTCGTGTTCGACAGCCGCTCGCTTCATATCTTCGTCGGCCTGGAGGCTAAGCAAGTTGTATTGCAATTTGTGATGGGCGGTCTCCATCTTCAGCTTGGCATTCTCCGCGATGCACGTCTGCAACATGCTGCGAAGCTTGTCAATAGACGCGTCGGCAATCTCTTGCGACGCGGGTGGATTGAACTCCAGAGCAGTATTGGCGTCCCTCTTGTTTCCGAAAATACCAGTCGTCGCGGGAGGGGAGAAATACCCAGACCGCTGTGAGCTCGCAAACGCTAACGAGGTGGCCGCCCCCGTCCCGGCGGCGTTCGGCATCTGTGAAGAAGGCGGGGGAGTCACAGACGAGGGAATGATAGTATCGACAGGACCCTCTTCGTTAACTTCCAACCTGAGCCCCGAAGGACCGTTATCTACTTCATCTGGCGTGTTAGCGGCCTGGGTGGAGGGTATCGTTTCCGGTGATGACGGATCGCGCATGTCGTCGTCCTCTGATATTAATGCCGGATCTTGGATGAGGCCGAAACGACCGTCGTTGGACATGGCGTCTACCAGCAGCTGTGCTGGCTGTAGTTGCGATTCCTCCGTGTCGGTGGTTGACATTGTCTCGGTAGACTGTCCAATATCTGCTTCGGTGCGTAAGGGTATGTATGGATCTCGGTTGTCCTCGAATTGGGATCGTCAGACTGGTCGCGCTGTGGTTTGGAACCGTGCCGGGTGACTCGACGCAATTGCCCGCGGTGGTGGATGGCTTGCTATGTCTGTAAGCAGCTACCCGTATCGAGGGCGTCTTTGTGTCGATTGCGGCAAATGCGTGATGATGTGTGGGAAGTGGATTGGAACTTCGAAGGATGAACTGGATGCGATGTGGGTGGGGAAACGGGGAGATTGCTGTCCAGTGGCCGTTGACTTGCCCGTTGTTGTTTTGTGAACAGCGGGCAATGGCAGGCTGTTGCTGTGCTCCAGCAGCTGGTTGCCCAGGACTTCTAGGAGCACACGCTTTGTATTTTGCCCAAAATCCTCCTAGCAGACCACGCAGCCTTTTCTCGCCAAGTCCTACCGCCTGGCCGTTTTGGATGCCAAGCCGTCGAGTTCGACACGGGTGCGGGGAACTTCAACTCCAACCCAGACTCAAAATGGCCCGTGCTGAAAGCGAAAGCGACTGACTTCAAGCATCAAAGTTCCGTATCAATATCAAGTTCCAATTGTCACTTCAGAACTTGATGATATGTCTAAAGAGCTGTCGTAAACGAGTTTGTGAAATCCAGATCTCTTTTGATTCAAAAGTAAACTAACAACTAACGTTCGATCGATCTCTCTTGGATGTTTTACGCTGATCCTGTTGTGTACTTCCTCGGCGATGAATGATAGCACCTCTCCCTGCCCAAACCATATCTCTTTTCAAATCCATTGAACTATTGATCCATGTTTTCTTCATGATTCCGACAAGCTATTCCCAAATGACTAACCATCATAAGCAAACAACCTCCAATCTAGTAGCGTTTCCCAAACTCCCACGGTCTCTCGGGCTGCTCAGGCCTCCCTCCACCGGATCCCCAGTGCTCACCTTCGCCGACCGGGTCCCCTCCATCGCCCGGATCCCCTCCGTCATCCGGGATCTCTTTAGCGACTGAATTATCCTCTTCAATCGGGCGATCTTGCTTAACCGGTCGGCCTCCATAAAACGGACGACCTTCGGAGCCTGAATGGCCTTGGAAGCCCGAATGGCCTTGGTAGGCCGGGTGGCCTGGGTCAGCTGGATGGTTGTCGTAGGCTAGGTTATCGTCATTGACTGGATTCCCTTCATCAATCGTCTGATCTTCGTAGACCGGCTCCGGAGTGGCACTAGCCACTGAGGCAGAGCCGGTCGCCGGGTAGTCGTCAACCAGAGAATCATAACCAGTGGTTTCGACTGGGTATTCAATGGCCGAGTCGTTATCAGCATTATCCGAGTCGAGGACTGCTTCTGAAGTGGCACTGGGCGTCGGCTCTACGCCCTCAGCGAACGTAGGGCTACTGCCGGCCATCGGATTATATGCGGTGGTTGAAGAATCCTCATCCTCGTCAACGTCCAAGTCGTGGCCAGGCTTCGAGGTCGTATAAGACGTAGGGATGCTTTCAGATGTTGAGCTCGTGCTGGTAGGGCGGGAGTCGTCACTCTCCGCTTCACCGTCAGACGTTGAGTTGTAGTTCGATGTTGAGTTCGAACTGGACCGCTGGTCCTCATCCTCGCTCTGTGCAGAGACGCCGCACTTATCCGTCACGTCTGAGAAGTACTCGTTCGGGCTGGGTGCAAACGTCGAGTTTCCATACACGCTACCGCCATAGTCCAAGTATCCCGTGACGTCGCTCGGAGGAATGTCCATGATGTCGGAGGCGTCACCCACCACGATGATCGCTTGCATACCTGCCGAGCGAATGTTGTTAGCAAACATCAACACATCGCGGAGACGTGGAGCGTAATGGACTTACCCATCGCCATGTGTGCCAGGATATGGCAGTGGTTCATCCACACTCCCGGGGCTGTAGTCTTTATCCTTCAAGCTCTCCAGCCAGCAGCTTGTCCGGGATTGACTTGGTCTTCGTAACGATAGAGCATAGTCGTATCTCTCAACGTAGGTTTGTACCGCAGTCTTTCGATCTTCGCGTTGTTGGCGTCGGCGTCGTACACGCCCGGTCCACTGCCGATGTCGAAGACATGCTCGCTATGAGCATGGAACGGGTGGGCTTCTACGAATCCTGTGCCGCTAGACATGGCGCCGGTGTTCTGGATGACAAGCTCCACGACCTCACCTAGTTTGATGGGAAACGACCGTTTCTTTGGATCCCATCCTTTATTATCCTTAGCCACGGTGTAGTCAGGCATTGCATCTGCGCCTCGTTTATAGATGTCGACCAGTAGAGGAACCTTGTAGCTGTCTTCGGTCCAGGTAAGACCCGAGAGCTGCCAAACTTGGCGTCCCTCGTTGTCTTTCAGTTGGTAATATGTTGTTCTGTTGCCGTCTGCCGCGAGTTCTTCAACCGTCTTTGACTTGAATAGAACGCCAAAACGCTGACCAGGTCCGAGTTGCAAATCATGGGTATCAACCGGTTTGATGTACTGCATGCCGTCAGCTTGGATGATGGTAAACCCGGTGTGGCCCCCAATAGCCATCGATAGCAGGGAAAGACCCGTGGCACCAATGATGCGAAATCGGTAGGTCTTGCCAGGATCAACGTCGATGACGGGAAGCGTGCAGCCCYCCTCGTTTTTGATCTGCTTCACCCCGGGGCTGGGATGTCCTTCAGGACTGCTGGCATGTCCTCCGCCAAAGACCCCCTTCTGGCCACTCGGGCCCTGAGTAGCTTTGTGGTCGCGGGGAACAGAACGGCCGTTCAACACAATCCCATTCAGGCCATCTGTATGGAACGTGTTGGACATCGTCCGCCATCTTTTGGCCGCTCTCGCGGAGGTAGTCTTCAAAGTACAATATACGTTCGTCATCGTAATCGAAGGGACAGGAACTGCAATCATCCACGATCAAGGGTCCAGAGCAGGTGGTGGCTTGCATCGCTACGTGCGAGTGGTAGAAGTAGGCCTCGGCATCGCTAGCTTCCATGGCAACTTCGTAGTCGAAAAAGTAACCCGGAGGAATCGGCCACTGTGAGGCTTGGGGAGTTCTGTCTGCGAACGGTGCCATCCGCTGTGTCAAGCCATGCCAGTGCTGTGAAATGTTGGAACAGCTCCATACTTGATGGGTTGCCAGCGGGGAGAAGTTACCATGGTAAGATTCTGATCTGGCATGTCATTGTATACCCGAATCCAGGCTCTTGCGTCTGGGAGCAAACGCATTGCCGGACCGGGAGATGTGCCGTTGATAACAATAGGTACTCTGGCGAGTTTCGCATCCGAAGTTCACCTCGCCGATAGTCACCCGAAGGCTGTGAGCCATATCCAATCCAAAATTTTAGGAGCACAAGTTCCTTTTCACGAACTTCGGATGTGCCTTGACGCGCTGAAAGAAGAGGGCACGAGAGGCAGTTCGGCATGGGTATACATCTCGCACATTGCGCCAGAGTTCTGACCATCATGCCGGCCGAACCGCCGATAGGGGCAATTTTATGGAGCTTGGGGGTCTCCAAGCTCCTGTCGAGATGGACGACAATTTGTTGTTGAAGGCATATCGTTCCCACGCCCGTGTGGTACCATCCGGATGCTGAACGCCGAATCCATCTTCGTTGAACTTGGAACGAGGCCGGTCCTTCGACAGTCTCGCCGGCACGGTGGTCCCTTGGAAGGTTGATGCAAGAATTGCAGGCCGACAGCATGCAGTGTGCACGTGTGATTCCCTGGTGCTCGGGAAGCTTTCTCATAGGTGGTGCCGCCTTTCGGTCCGAGGAAAACTCATGACAAGACGTTCAAGTAGGAATCGTACGCATCGTCGAGACAAACGCCTAGAAAGGATACCGATAAGCGTGGTTACGTACCGGGTCTGCCAATGGACGCTTGGACCACATCAACTTACAGGCCCGAGCCAAGAAACGCATGTGACAAACATGCATGGTGGTCGTTCCTCCTCAGACTCGAGCCAGACACCTCAGCTTGCCGCCAGGGGCAATCCTCCCGAGGTTTGGAGCTCGTCATGGAAGTGAAGCGGCTGAATCGGTGATTAGTTCTCCTTACATGACCTGAAGTTCAAGCGCTTGGAATTATAAGCCAATGCTTGCGATAATTGAGCCACTGGATGCGGTGTACAATATCTGACGTCACGGCAATGGATCAAGTCTAGCCCCAGCCCGACTTCCCCTAGACAACCTTCACAGTCGGACTCAACATCAACCTCGACCCCGACCCGTGTTTGTCACCGTCTCCCGAATACCGCTGATATACATGAAGATTTCCTACATACTTTCTGATATCCCGTTCTTTCTTCTTGACTTCTTCTTTTTCTTTTCCTTCCACTCTTTCGGCTACGCCTATGCCAAGGAAAACAACATAATAACCTCAAGATACCATTTTCCACAAAGCTGATCCTTGCAACGCCGTCCGAACGCCCATCCAAAGTTTGAGGCCCAGACTTTCAACGCCTTCACGAGATCCTTATTTAGGACAAAACCAAACTCCTTCGCTCTTTCCACCATGACAAGACGCGAAAGTTCCAGTATCTCTCGGTCATCAGCCTCAGCCGCTCCAGACACCCTTACCGCGCCTCAACTACATGCCTTGTTCGACATTCTCACACACTATGGGACATATTCCGAAGTGGAATGTTTCAAGAATCCGAATGCTATTTCCACCTATGGCTATCCCTTTGCGTCGTCGATAGAGGGTGCCTCCGAGCCCGTCATCAAGAAAGAGTCATCAGTTCCGCTTCTGGCAACCGTGCTGCGCGCCATCGTCCTCCCGGTGCCAGGAGTCCGCGACCTTCCAACTGGTTTCTGGCCGCTAAAATTCCAAGGAATTCTTACCAAGTTTGGTGAAGCAAACCTGTCCGAGAGCTACGACAAAGGGTCTTTGGGTAGCAGGAAAACCCTAGCCACTGCTGCCTCGGTCATTCATGAGTCTGTCTCCAGGGGTCTTATCGGTGGTCTTCCTAAGGGTTTACCAAGGGACCTAAACGGTCACTATGACAGGTCCAAAGCACAAGACCTTGTGGGCGCCTGGGAGGACGTACTGCATGAACTTGTCTACGGAAACCTCGTTGAAGCGTTGTTTGATCGCATAGCTGAGAAACCCGATGTTGAAGGCCACTCGCTTGCCGTGCAGACTGCTGTGGACTACATCATCATTCAGTATGTGCTTCTGATCTTTGCTCTATACTCTTTACTCAATAACTAACCTCTCTCAGCCTTGCCACGTTCATGCACCATGCATTCGTCCTCTCTCCCGAAGGGTCTTATCTGTTACAGATGGCGGCGAGCGTACACAAGATGGTACCCTATTCAGCCATCAAACAGACTCTTCGCATTGGAAATGCAGCCAGCATGATCAGTGGACTTACAAAGCTCCTCCTGGCCAAGATGAGTATCGGAGGCCTCACTAACTGGCTCGGGCTGACACAAAATGCGGATGATGGCATGAATCTCTTACAGAGGTAAGTGCCTACAGTTTTCATCTAGATGGCAGTCCAATACTGACAGGCGTAGAATCATCTCGCTGATCTTGTCGTGGGACATGGCAGAGTTCCGGAAGACCGCCGAACGGATAGAAAAGGCCAAGGGGGGTCCATCTAAGGACCATATCGCAGTAATTAAGCAGTACGTCGCCAAGTCGAGGGAAGAGCACTTGAGGATCAGGAACACTAGCATAAAGCGGTCCGAGTCCATTATTGCCACCATCTTCAACGAATCCCGCCGTGGGCTTATAAAGTCCTTGTCCAAGGAACAGCACGAGCAATGTCTGGAATACCTATCAACCTTGCTTGCAATTCGAGACCGGGATGAGATCATCAAGATTCTCTGCAAGCAAAACCCAGATCTCTTCACCCAGGCCGTACGGGACTTTATCGGTAGTTTTGAGCCCATGATACGAGCTGTTCACCAGAACATTGACCTTCGCGAACACGTCTCTGCCGCCGAAAGCTTCCTAACCGACCTCATCGAGACAAGCAAGGCGAAGGATTCTCCAGTGACGATCTCCAGCACATTAACAGCAGAGACAACGATCGAGACCCGCGCTCCTTCCATAGAGGATTACGTCGGCTTGATTAGAAGGCACCGGCAGTCCGCCTACAACTTTGTCCATCAGGTGGCTAAAAACTGCCCCGAGATCAAGGATGAGTTCCTCGAGTACTGCAAGAAGACGCTGGTGCAGTTCCGTCAGCAGCAGCCCGCAAAGCAACCACAATCATCGGTCACTCCCTCAACCGACACCAACAACCAAACAATCGACACCAAACTCCCCAAAGGAGCAGCCGGAAGTCTAAGCACCGACATCCAAGCCCTCTTCACCGCCCTCCCTCCCCAAATAAAATCCGACGTCCTCGCAGCGGCAGACGCCCACGCCGCCTACCTCTCCTCCCTCGAAGACCTTTCCCTAAAGCGAATGCAACACATTCTCGACGACATGAACCTAACAACCCCCATCCCTTCCTCATTAACAGAAGCCACATTAACCCCTCGAAAAGAGAAATTCTCCCTCTCCACCACCTCCCCCTTCGCCTCCCGAAACCCCAGCAGGCGAAACAGCAATAACAACGTCAACAGCAACAACAAAGCAAGCATGTGCGGCCCCGGCATGTTCCTCTCGCGCTGGCAAAGCCTGATGGACGAGACGCTCATCACTCCCCAAGTCCCCACGGGCGGCCAGGTGCGGCGCGGAAGAGACGTGAAGGGGGTGATTGCGCAGGCGAAGACGACGGTGGGCGGCGAGGGTGGTGTGGCTAGTAATACGGATGGGAATGGGACTGGGATTGGGGCGTGGGACTCGGCGGCGCTGACGAGGTTGGTGGAAAGGGAGGTGCCGAGCCCGCCTGATGTTCAGGTGGTGGTGAAGATGATGGGGAGCGGGTTTGGGGAGGTGGTGGAGGGGAGGATGTTGGAGAGGATAGAGGTGGTGGTTCCGGGAGGTGGATCATAAGCATCGAGTTCGGCGTCATGATCACGGTCTAAAAATGATTTAAGAGTAGAGTCTGTGAAAGAGGGAAAAGACTTTGTATTGTTAATCTAGACCATATCTCTCAAAAAAAGAGGGGAAAGTGCCAATGAGCGTTCATGGCCACCGTAGGAATAAAAACCCCAAAATTCGAATCCCAAAGCTTCCGTGCTTCCTCCAAGTCGATGACCACCCATCGTTGCCAATTCCGTTCCATTGCCCCAAAGGAAATAGATCCATCAAGCAAGTACGTTGGTTGGTATGTCGGTAGGATATGCCAGGCAGCCGAAAGTCTTCCAACCTCGCGCTGTCCGCTGTGGCTAGCGATTCAGAGGCAGATCATCGCTCGGGTTGGTTTGGTTGCATTGAGCGGAGGCACGGGCAAATTTACTTGCTGCCGCAGTTGGAGCAAGAGCCTTGAAGGTTTGGGATGTTAGTGAGTGGTCATGTTTCTATGATGGAGTGATGTGATTGAAGATCGGATCGGACGGCGACGGGGAAGAAGAAACTTACAGCCAGAGCCGCAGTTGCAGGAAGAAGCACCGGAGCAGCCGCAGTCACCCATTTTGATAGTTAGTGGTTTTGGTGGGGGTTGTTTTGGTGTTGGTAGTTGGGTTTGTTGGTTGAGAGTTGAAAGACTGATGTTGTCTTTGATTGTTCGTTGCGATGATGATGAGGATTGGATTGGAAAAGATGTGAGGGGTCCTGTGAGTTTAAATACACAAACAGATTCCTTCCTGCCGCAACGTAACTGCCGTTCGGACTGTGACTGTGACTGTCTGTTACCTTCCACGGCATGGCGTGTTAGCGACGATCCAAGCCTATCGGGGATGCCCGCCCGCACGGGTTTGCGATATTTGTGCCGGCTGCATTAACAGTGGAGGTGTGCGCTGCCGTGGCTGCGTCTTTTGTGCGGCGTTCTGGGCCAAACACTTGGCAACCGCCCAGCCCATTGTCACGTCGTTACGTGTAATGCGATGACGATAGAGATCCAAAGCTTGAATGGTTGCATTGTTCATGTGATGTCTCAGACCCTGCAGATCAAGTTCTAGCTATCGCGCCCATTCGAGATGATGTTTGCTGTACAGTTCCCGATTGATGACGACTGACGAGCAAGGCGAAGTTGAAGTTGTACACAACGCTACAACACTTGCGATATTTGTGCCGGGTGCATTGCTCTACCGCTTTTTTTCATTCAAACCGGATTTATCCTATCCCCGTTACGGTCTAGTAGGTCTGGGAAGCACCTGCAGGCAAGGCGGCCAGCGGGGCCGGTGAACAAACCATTTAGAGCGACTGGCAAGTCTGTCATGCTAAGTGACACGCATCCGATCGTCATGCCTTAGACTGTGTTGAGCCTAGTTCCCGCATTTAGATAAATCCGGTTTGAATGAAAAAAACGGGTAGTTGCTCAAATGACCGCCACCCATCGGCGTTGTTGTTCATGATTTGGTATCATGGTCAAGGTACCACATACCAGATAAACGATGTGCATGTTCTTACAATGAATATGAGCTGCTCATTGAGTCCTGCCGATGATGACGCTGACACCCGACTACATCGGGACAATGACTTCACTTCGGCGGCAGGAGGTATCGACCGGCCAATTCCCCGCACCTGCCGATTCTCCAGGGGTCGAGACTCCCTGAAGCCCTGAAGCTCGCTTTGTTTTCAGAGGGAAATGCCTGCCCGAAAGACTAAACTCAATAATTGATGTAGCTTTGTTAGTGCATCAGCAGAGCTTCAAGCTTCAAAGTCAGCATCAGCGTTGCATCCTTAACAGTAAGACACAGGCGCTAAGCACGCTCATATAAGACGCACGGGCTAACTGCCTGCCGCGTATCAACTCGAGGCAATCCATTTCCCTCTTCAGTTCCAACCTCGCTCTGTCAGCTCCATCTCCGATCGAATGGCAGCTCCCCCGTGTCTTCATGTTTTCTTCCGAGGGCAGTTTGGTATCTTCCTTTATGTCTGTTCGATATTGTTCACCAGGGAAGGGTATTATCCACCTACTTCTAGGCACGACTTAGCATGGTCCGCCGCCATCAGCCCACGACTTGTCGTCACGGAGTCACGAGAATCGTGATGGTATCAACGCGAAGTGCACACTGCTGATGTCCATAATTCAATCAGGCCGTATAGGTAGGATGAGACCTCCCAGCTGGTAGCAAGGTTCTACAAGGGGCAGCATGGGGCCGTTGTTGGGTTTGCACAGCTAGGCCTTTGATATGGCATCACGACTTCATCCAATGACACTCGTTTGAGATGTTGTCCAAGCGCCCGGAAACCATCTGATACTGAGGGATATTACACTGGTAGGCATTCGGGTTGCTGGGAAGCTGATCTCTCCTTGTCGTACGTTTCTAGGCCGAGCTCGGCATCTTGAAACACTTCGAGTTCCGCTTCGTCACTATCGACTCATGCCCGTTCTTAAGCGACGACTCAGTTCCATTCCGCTTCTCATATATAAACTGACTGAATTACGGTAACAAAAGCAGCTGAAATAAGCTCGTGAACTGCTGACATCGTACCTAGTATCCCGAAGCAAGCAAGAATATTTTGGTCAAGAGCAATTATCTACAGTCATGTCTTCCGCACCACGCAGGTCCAATTCAACCTGTCCGCGCCCCGGTAGCAGCAGTGGTGTCCAGGCCTTTCCTAGGACACCATCCCGCAATAACGGACGACGACCTAGCCATTATCAACAATCAACACCGGAGCGCCGGGATGACTGGAGGACGGATCCACGAGATACCGGACGACGGCCTAGCCAATATCAACAGTCAACACCGGAGCGCCGGGATGATTGGAGGACTGATCCGCGAGTTCACCAAACACCAGAGCAACGAACACAGCCATCCCTCAACAGCTCTGCCTCATATGCTCAGAGAACAACACCAGACACTAGATCAGCACCACGTCAACCCTCGGATCAGAGATCGCCCCCGAACAACCCTAGATCGGCTCCTCGGCGGCCGTCAGCAAATAATCGATCAGCTAATAATCGGTCTTCTCCCCAGTCCGGCCCAAGTCCGAACAACAAGCCATCACAGCCTGATGAAGCCGCAACCAAGACGCAGATAAATCAGACATTCTCCATTGCCATGATGGCAAGTCCCGCCAACCCATTACCGTTCCCGCTACCGATACCCCTTGGAATTGCGATGCTCCTTGTCGGTTCCAGCAAGAGCGGCAAATGATGGGTCGAACTTGAGAAACTGGGGAATGGTTGCCCCTACACTGTTCCAATCACAGCATATGGAAACATATCTCCTTTCGTCCTTCGCCATCTTGTCCAACTTCGAGCGAACGCAGCTCCACATCGAACTTCAACCCAGAAACTTGCACTGATCTTTTGTTTGACTCCTCGACAGGCGGTTCGACCACTGCACCTCTACTTCCCGACTCAGGACCACACTCTTTATCCACCGCTACTGCCTCCGAGTCGACCTTCAGTTCCAATTTCACCATGTCCCCAGTCCCCGGCCGCCCAGAACCACCCAGTCCAGAAGAACCACTAGCTCTCCTATCCGCAAGCTGCCACCGTCCCAGCGTCGGACTAAGTTCCATTTCGGCCTCCGGTGCTGGTGTCCCTTCCTTAGAACCAAGTCGGAGCTCCAGTCTGTTCTTCAACACACCTTTCTTCCCTCCCTTCCCCAACTCAAGCGTGGCAGGAACAGAACGTGAAGGCGCCGGCGGCTGCCAGTCCTCCCCCGGCACTGCATCACCTGCCGGTTCAAATACCTCCTCCTCGTCCTTACTTTCTTCTTGCACAATTCGGCCTTGGCCGGCAGCATGGCTGATACTCCCAAATCTTCTCCACCTTGCCCGGATACCACCTTGATTACTTTCTCTCGGAGAGGATAGGGAAAGCACCCCGTTGCCTAAGCGAGCGGCTACTAGCTCGTTGATGGCGCCCTCTACGGCTTTTTCGACCGAAATCATGAAGTAAGCTACATCCAGGCCGTCGGCCATGTCACCGCGGTCAGCGTAGCTGGGCTGGGACTCATCAAAATCCAGCTTCGACAGGCTATAGTCGCCTTTTGTTTCTTCGGGGTTATTTTCAGGTTGATCCGCATCCGGTTCGGGATTCGGGCGTTTGATGATCAAGGTCACCTTTCGACGTTTGGGGCTTGGGGTTTTGGGCGGTGTCGGTGGTGGCAACGGGGTCTCGGCTTTGCGCTTGACTGCTCTTGATGGCTGCACGCGTGTCGGTGTGGGCTTGTCTGGGGAGGGGGATGGCGTTTGGGGGGTTTGAGGGTTCTGGCGGATTGGGGTGGTAGCCTTTAAGGCCCTTAGCTTCTGGAGATGTTTGTCTTCGAAGTCGGAGTACTCAGAATCCGAGGGGCTGTCGACAGAGTCGGACGTTGAACGCTCGTCAGACAGATTGATGTCGTCGGCGTCAAAGGTTTCGGCTAGCTTGCGCTTGGTAGTCACCGGCTGAGACATCGCCGCTGGCCTGATCATGATATTATCAAGTTCCTTCTCCTCTTTCTCTCTCTTTTCCGGTTTTCGACAATCGTCAGTCAGTCATGTCCGTGATCACTGCCGCCTTCAGTCAGCGCTCACCTCACTCTCAACCCGCTTTTTATGCATCAACCGATCAACCTCGGCTTTATACCAAGCCTTCACGCGCTTGTAGAACTCATTGTCGTTCTTGTAGACGGCGCCCCGCTTCAGAGCCCCCAAGTCGTGCTCAAGTGCTTCCTCGCTGAAGAAGTACTTGCCGATCGACAGGATCGTCTCTGCTGGGCCGCCGTGGCCTTGCTTGCATGGTGGACGGAGGCGGCAGGCGTGGTGCCTGATGGCTTTCTTTTTGGAGGGCGGTGTTCTTTTCATGGTGGCCGCGTTGGGAGATGTGGTGGTCTTAGTGGTTCGAGGGGTAGGAGTGGTACGAGGGGTGTTGATGACCTTGATTTTGGTCTTGGGGGTGGAGGGGCGTTTTGGTTTTGGTTTGGGTGCCATGGTTGGAGATGTCAGATCTGAGTGCGAGGTGACTTGGGGGTGGTGAGAACAAGTGGTGGGTGGATGGTTTGTGATGGAATCTCGGTCGGGGCAAGTGTTTGCGGTAGAAGTATCGATTCCGCAGATTTGGACTCGATCAATATGCAGGTGACTGCAAAGTCAAATGTGCAATCGAACACAGGCCCAGGAGTTGCATGACGGTATTCCGGAGCTTGTGGGAGTGGAAGAGAACAATGAACCGGGCCCCGAGACCTCCATGCCATGTCATTGTCACATTTTGCTCAAGAAGCCCTCAGCCATCAGCCATCGGTCATCAAAGGGGAGGTAAATGCACAACGAAAAAGGGGGTTCTCAAGATGCGGCACTTCGACTGAAACAAAGAAATGGAACTACCACATCTAGAATCCATTACCGTCAGAATCAAAGGTCGTAATAGGAAGAATTGCGCGCTCAGAATTCTATCGCTTTGTTCTCCGTTGGTTCTCACAGTTTGCCGTATCCGGCCGGCGTCATTCGGTGCAAGCCGGCGATACACTGCAATTTGCGGATCGGAACAAACGGACTCGGCCGTGCAACACCACATTTCATGATGAAAAAAAATTGGAAAGTAAGTTATCAGATGAGAAGTTTCGCCCAAGTGACAAACTGCAACCCATTTTGTAGCGAACAAGTGCGTCTTCAAGTTTCCCATGACGATGCGATATGTAGTGATTGCTAGGCGGCGATGCGGCCAACCAATCGTTAGCTTCCGTCGGGAGTTTGTGTGGTTTCATGGAGTGCATAGTTATGCCCCGAATAGCCGCCATCCACAATAAAAGAACAAGGTTTAGCCCTGATTCTCAACAATAAGCTACCAAGGAATCGGCTCAATGGTCTAGTGGTATGATTCGCGCTTCGGGTTAATCACCCTCATGGTATCCATGAATGTGCGAGGTCCCGGGTTCAAATCCCGGTTGAGCCCCAACTTTTTGAACTTTTTTCATTTTTATTTCGGTGGGTGATTTGGTTATTTGTGCTCTGCGAGCTTTGTGCAAGTTTTTGATAGGTGCTTTGGACTTTTTGAGAGGGAGGGGAGATATAGTTGACGGGGAGGTTAGTTGTTGTGGTTTTGCTGTGGTGGTTGAGGTTTGATGTGTAAGCAACTGTTGGTAGGCGCAGTGAGTGGGTTGTGTGTTGACGATGAACATTGGACGTAGTTGGTAGCGTAACCGCGCGAATCCATTTTCCGGCGGCGTCTTATTGTTTTCCCATTGGTCTTTCATATCCGTTTGTCACCACCAGCTTGTCTTTTCTTTTTACTTTGTCCAATTCATCTCCCATCCGCGTTGGATGTTGGAGGCAGTTGTTGCATCATCGGTCAGCACTGCATGCACTGGCATAGTATCGTTATACGTTTAACTGATGCACAGTACAACTCTGGTTATGTTCAATTCATACCTACGTTTTGCGAGCCGGTACATACTTGATTTGATCATGAACAACATGTCAACGACTAATTGGACTTTTCGATATCTACGTAGTCATCTTGAGCTTCCCCTGCGGTGTCTAGAACAACAATAGAAGCCTGATACCCTTGTGCGTTCGCCAATCGAGACATGTATAACATAATATTCGTCAATATCTACGTGTAGAGGTAACCCGGACGGGTATCTGTCTGGTTATGGGAGCAACGCTGCAGGCTTGGGAAGCGGGTGACTAAGCGAGTTCAGTCCAATTCCCGTCCGACGTCCGAGTAGAACAAGGTTCCAAAGCGACAGGCAAGCAGCTGGGCTTTTCCCAGCTAGGAGTGTTATAATGGTCGTACATCATAAAGCGTACCTAGATAATAACAAGGGTTAAGAATAGGGAGATGGAAGTCCCTGAATGACTCCACGGTCTTTCCGGGCGAGGCACCAGTGAAGGTGTTCTGCGACCTCAAATCCTGACTGGGAAGACACTCGTCAAGTAGATCACTATATCCTCGTCCAATCGGGAAGAAACGCTTGATAATGACCTTTAAATACCCAAAGGCGCTCACTATGGGCTCATGGGACAGTAGCCATCAAGATTGTCGTAGTAACTGACAAGTGACTGAGCTGACTTCACTTGATAAAAGTGCCAAGCGATGCCAAGACATGGCGATGGCTTCAACTGACACCCACTCCAGCAGCATTATCAACGGAGGATGACCGAGAAACGGCCACCATGCTGAGCGGAGTAAAAAATGAAACCTCCGATTAAGAAAGCGTTCAAGCGACAGCGGAAATTAAACAATCCATCCAATCTTGTTCAATCTTGTTATATTTCGATCTGTTCTCGTCCTAAAAGAAATGTACATCCCATCCATCCAGTCTCCCATCCATCCAATCCCCGCGTCCCTGGGTATCCCCTGCCGTCTCCAATAGTCCCTATAGGTTCTCTATTTCCTTTGTGATCCCGTTATGTATATAGCAGTAGGCATATCTGCCATCTGTCATCATCAATCATTCCAATCCCATCCTAACCTCATCCCCAAACCCCCAAATACCTGCATCCTTCCCCGCATCCTGCAACGCCAACCTAGTTTGCGTCCCAAACGAAGACGCCACCTCATCCTCCTCGTTGGTCTTTGCCGCCATCAGGACGGATTGCGGCGATGGTGATGATCCCCTTGCCGTTGTTGTTGTTGTTGTTGTTGTTGCCGTATTTGTATTGCTTACGGTGTTGCTGTGACTCGACCTCCTACTCCTCGCGTAAAAATTGTTATTACCACTGTTATTTGAAATCGTTTTTCGACTGGTACTGCTACTACGACTCTGACTTGATGGAACGGATAAAGAGTGGGAGGAGGAGGAGGGCGTGGTACTGGGGCTCCGTCCGCGACCACCACCTGCGTAACCGCCGCCGCCGCCGCCACCGGAGGAACTTGCTGATGGGCTGCCGGTGGTGGTGGTGGCGGCAGTGGTAGAATCAGTGAAGTTTCGTCTCTGCTGTGCTCCGGAGGAGGAGCCACCACCACCCCCAATGGTAACAGCGCTGGAAGCACCGCTGGTCGGCGACTTACCGAATAAAGCACTAGAGAATCTGTGGGACCTACTAGTACTTGACGTGGAGACCACGGAAACGGCATCGTCCCCGCCTTCTGTTTCTGCGTCTTTGTCTTTTCGAAGTTTATCCTTCATATCCATTCTGCTTTTCGTCATATCCTGCGCTTGTATCCTTGCTAGACTGTCTGCCGCGCTCTCGGATGTAGACTTCTTCAGCTTTATCGACGCCTTTCTAGGGACGGTGGTAGAGGGTGAAGCGATCTCGCCCGAAGCGGCTAGTTGATCCGAGAGCAACGATCGGGGTTGTGCCCGGGTACCGATCCCTGGTCCGGGCGCTGGTGTGGCGGTTGGTGTAACTGAATCGGCACTGGAGTTGCCGTTGGCGGATCCGTTCACAGCAAGGTTGTTCCCTTGTTGGTCGACCATCGCATCCTCTCCTGATTCTTCGATGAGGGCGTCGTCTGCTTCCACGAGCTCGGCATCGCGGTACCACTTTCTTCTTCTTGTCCAGCGGCCCCAGCCATCTTGACCTCGGCGGCCATTTTGCCACTACGTCTAGGTTAGCCTGATGTCCCAGTATCCCTTTTTCTCGACGCAAAGATTTCCAGAAACAAAAAGAACAAACCTTGTTATCATAATAAACCCAGCCCATGCGTCCTCCAGGGCTGTCATAATCCCACTCCTGTCCATCCGCATCTTCTCCAGGCATAACAGCCTCGTCGGGTACCCCATCGACCCGCCACCTTGACCCTTCAACCCAGCGCCAGCGCATGTTGCTACCATCCTCAACATCCGGTAACTCAAACTGGTCTCGCGGTGGGACCGCATTGTTGTGTTCGTCGGTCCATGCCGGCCTCTCGTATGCAAACAGACTAGTAGTCCATCCCAGACCGACCCACCGACGCTGGTTCTCGTAGATGATGAATGTAAAGCGCACCCCTGTGTCGTGTCCGCCGCGGGCACGCCGAAGGGCCTTGGTAAGCTCAGACTCCTGCGAGTTGTACGCCTTCGAACTCTTAATGTTGGCAAAGGTCTTCTTGTTCGCTGAACTGCCGCTAGCAGTGGATGCAGCGGATGATGCAACGCCATTCTTTTCAGCAGGAGAAACCTTGACGGGCTTTTCAAACTGCAAACCAGTAACCAATTCCAAAAACCTGCGAATAGAGGCGCTTCGCCATAGAATGGCGCGAGATACCCGCATAACGCGGGAATGCCACGTTAGGATGAGAGTACCGAAGATCATGATAACCCGACGAGTAGTGATCAGACGGAAGGGTGGCAGCGTCAAGGCGAACCAAAACGGAGTGCAGAGAAGAATTCGGATGAAAAGTGTTGTCAGCGCCGGTTTAGTAGTGGCCGATGTAGGTGTTCGCTGAGTGCTGAGGAAATCCGTGAGTTCCAGCATGGGTTCCAGGAGAATGTTGCAGCGCGCCGTGAACTCCTTAAGTGTCTCGACAATCTCATCCAACGTCTTCTGGTGCCGTGTATTTGTCACCTCGGATACCGACCCTTGATTCCTCAGGTGTCCTCCTCCTCCAGCGCCCGCTCCCGCGCCACCACCTAGCCCGCCATTGGCCTTGCCATTCTTGTTGTCCGAAAGCCCGTCGACCGAAAGGTTCTTACTCTTGGGAGCCTTCTTGCCCCTGACACTCCCTTTTCCATCTGTCCCAGCTAGCGCCGCCATGTCTCCAGCCGCCACGCCTGGCTCGGTCCAACCACTACTGCTCAGCGGACTATAGCGCCGGCCGTACATGCCGCCGATGAGGAGCAGGACAAGCACGACGGGCCCGGCGACACGCACGATGATGTCACCATATAGGACCGCAGCCCAGAAGACGGCGACCATCAGGAAGCTCTCCCACGGATCGCGAGTCGTCCATGTTATCAGACCGGCAAGCTTATTCAACGGCAGGAGGAACGGATGGCTGTAAGCCAAAGCGCGTGTAATCTGGGGTGGTGTCGCGAGGAGAAGCGGCGACTTTTGGTGTACGAGGATGGTGCTCCTCCTCTTCGCGGCGGAGGTTGCGCTCGGCGCGGTCGAGCTTAGGGTAGCGGGCGAAAAGGAGGCATGGGTCGGGTTCGGATTGCTCGCGGCGCCATCGTTCGAGTATATGATGCCTTTCGGCTGGTTCGAAGGGGTGGATGGGTGAGAGTTCAGCGCATCGCCGCTGCGCTGGGGTTGAGGGGCGGACATGTGCGAAAGCCAGGGAGGATCCTGTATGTTTTGGAGGAAACTGTCAGTCTTCTTCTGTCCAGCTATCCCTAGCGGGAATGGTGATGCAACGATAGGGTCATGATTTGATCGAGGTGCGCAGTGAAGAGGAGCGGCGCAGCATGGTCGGAGTGTGGATGCTGTGTCGCCTTGGATTGTAGCCTAGATGGAAGGATGACGATGGCTGTGGTTGTGGTGCTGATGATGATGATGATGATGATGATGACGGGCTGGATTGGGAGCTCTTGGTGCTGATTCGGCGGCAGCGGGAATCGCCGACGGACCTTTCTATTTGAAGGGGATCGCTGGCCAGGGGGGCCTGGCAGGCTGAACGGCGAGGTTGCCTGGTAATGTTGGGGGATGGCGGATCGATCTTCAACAGGACAGATGGTGACTGGTCATTTGCACGACGACGGGATGCCGTCGGGAAAGATGTTTGTCTGGCGCAACCTACGCCGTATAGTAGGTGGTGGTGGCCAGAGAAGGTAGACAGGATGGTAGGGATAGGGGGACGAAGCAAAGAGCCCGTAGGAGTAGTATTCAGGTATGTAAAGAAAGGGCAGAACTCACGAATGCAGCCATTAATCAGGAGCAGCCGCAGGTGGAGGGGGAGGAAGAAAAAGAAGAAGGATGACGATGACGATGATGACGATGATGATGATGGCTGGCACTGATGGTAATAGTGGTCGTTTGTGTACGGTTCGATGTGTCGGCTCTCCGCACGCAAGCCCAACGGTAGAGGTAGCACGCGCCCATGAATGGCTCCTTCGAGTCTTACCCCAACGTCATAGGCTGCGAGTATGTGCGCCCCGACCGTCTTCCCCAGGCTGGGGATTTGCAGTTGGCGAGTGTGGTTTTTTGCGGTTCGCGGTCAGATCAATGGAGTCGGCGCTAGAAGCAGCGGAGATGCGCACGTGGTCGTTTAGCTGGGGTTCAATACAGTCGTGCGGTCAAGGACATCACTGATTGTGTTGTTGTAAATCTGTTGTGGAAAGAAAGGAGGCGCAAAGAGAAACAAGAGCGACAGGAAGAAAGCGGACAAATTCTTCGTCCATTGGGCTTTTGAACCATGGAAGTGGACAGACAGCTCTTTCCATAGTTGCGTTGGCAAGCTGCAGTTGTCTTCTTGTCACTGTCAGACAGAGTCATTCCACGTGAGTTACGATCTCGAGATGGCAAGTAGTGGGGCCTGAAAGACGAGCTACGGCAGTCTCGAGCGGGGCGTCGGGGGGTCTAGCACTGCAAAGAAGCATTTAGCACCCGATCATCTCGTCATGATACCGCGGCCGCCTTGACATCTCCCCTTTCTGGGCACAAGAAGTTGAATCACATGCAAATTGTTCCTGGCCTCATGCATGCCAATCACCCCCTCGGCACCGGCACTTGAAGCACGCTGTGGACCTACCTAAGCCGGCAGACCCTACTGTCCTCCTCCGACAATGATGTCACAAAGGGAATATGGAGCGACTGCACAGCATTTGGTTGAGGAAAGAACACAAAGCCACGATTGTATTCAGGTTGTCTTTGATCCGAACGCTATGCACTATTTCTTATTTGAGAACTTTCGAAAGTTCTACTACCGATTTGCGAAGAAAGGGAGAGGAGTGACTGCCCAAGGCGGACACGGCGGTCTACACTTGTAGCTCAGCCCAGTCATTCCCCACGACCCATACCTATATATATATGCCTTTTAGTTTCGTAACTCGTAATAACTACATTGAAGTACACCTTGACCAGACCGTTACCTCCCATACCCGGAAGGATATCTTGATCTCCTCAGGTACTATATGCATAGAAACCTTTAGCAAAAGAGCCATGATCGATTCCGAATGAAAACATGAGTGCTGCGAGCCCGGCAAAATTTCCAGCCCTTCCCTCGTCCATCACCATCAGCTCCAGCCCAAGTTTCCCAAACAATCTTCTCTTCCCCAATGCTCACGCCGCAGCGACCATCCAGACCATCTCGCGGGCCGTTCCGTCCTCCTTGACCTCGCCTTCATCAACTACCGTCAAATGTCGTCTGGGACACTCCCAGCGTATGCGCGCCTCACTCCTGCCGTTGCCATCGTCGAATAGCTCCTCCCAGCGAGACCCGACGGGGATAGAATATTTATTTGAAACTAAAGGGATCGATGAACGTGAGCGAAATACCAGTAAAACAGGGCATCAAACCACTAACCTCTTGTTAGAGTACGCAATACTCGTATTAACCCCCCTCAACCACCGACAGAACCGTCTCGCCTGCACCCGCCCGCTCTCCACCGCCTTGGTGTCCGGATTGACGAACCGATCGAACGTCAGGACCACCGTTCTGTCTCCGCTGCCCTCCCGCTCCTTCTTGAGTACAATCGTCACGATCGTCTTCGCGTTCGGGTTCGACGGGCAATTCTCCACCACGACGCTGGCAAAGTTGTTGGGGTCGATCTCGAACTTGTAAGGGCAATACTTGTACGCGATACCAGGCGCTGTGGAAGCAATCTTGGTTTGGTTGCACGCTATCAACCGGACTGAAAGGTTGTCCTCCATGGGGCACTTGGTCTCCACGTTCCAGCTGCCCTTTTCGATGGACACTTCAAACTTCTCATTCTGAGGTTGCGTTGTCTTCGTCGTCGGTGTCGCGGCGACCCCATTCTCGGGTTTAACAAAGGTTGCCGGCTTGGCTGGCGGGTTGTTGATCGGGGTAGAGATAGAGGTGGGAGCCTCAGTTGGAGAGGTGGTACGCGAGCTAGCCGTGCTGGAGTCTGGCGTCGGGCCTGCGGTCACCAAGGGAGCCGGGGCCGCCACCGGTGGAATTGTTGTCTTGGTCAACTGCGGAGTGGGCGGCTTAGATGACTCTGGTGATTTGAGGCCTGTGCCGTGACCCTTCTTGCCCTCCTTTAGGGTCGGGGCTGCTATGGGAGGAGGCCGGCTGGCTGGTGCTCCAGAGGCTTCGGCCCGCGCCGTCGCATTCTTGGGGCCTGAACTGACCGAATTGGGTTGTAGAAGTTGAACCGTAGCTGCTACCGCCTCACCGGAGCTACTAAGCTCCAAAGCAATGCGGTCAACGATGCTCTCTAAACGTTCATTTTCCTCCTTGGTGCCCTGCTTCGATCCAACTCTCTCTATCAGAGCCCTAAGCTGAGGGTCGGTCTTAGCGATTTCCGCTAACCGTACCACGGCCGGGGGAATGCCGTTCGGACCCGACTGAATTGGTACACTCACAGTGCTAGGAGCAACGGGTTTTGACATTGTAGGAGCCGCCGCGGCAGTTGGTGGTGTTGCTACTGCTGCCGGAGGTTTAAGGACAGCCGCTGACACAGGCTGAGGTCGCGACGAAGCTGCTGTTGGTGCCATTACTGCTGCCGGAACAGCTGGAGTCCGCGTGGGCTTTGGCACAGCCGCCGAGGCAGGTTGAGGTCGAGACGGAGCCGCTGTGGGTGGTGCTACTACTGCTGCCGGGGGTTTGGAGACAGCCGCCGAAACAGGTTGAGGTCGAGGCTGTGCTGTTTTGGGTGCCGCCGCTGCCGCTGGAATTGCTGGCTTCTGTGTGGGTTCTGGGACTGCCGCCGAGACAGATTGAGGTCGAGACGAAGCTGCTGTTGGCTCCGTTGATGCTGTTGGTGCCATTGAGGCTGTTAATGCCATTGAGGCTGTTGGTGCCATTGAGGTTGTTGGTGCCATTGAGGCTGTTGGTGCCATTGCTGTTGGTGCGGTTGGTGCTGTTGGTGCCGCTGCTGCTGCCGGAGCGGCTGGATTGCTTGCGGGTTCTGGGAGAGTTGCCGGGATAGGTTCCAGTCGAGGTTGTTGTGTACCACCGGCTGTTTCGCCGCTCGCACCCACCTTGTTCAGACTTTCCCAGTGCTCAACAGCCTTTTGGAAATAGGGTATTTGACGCCAGTCCGGATCATCAAAGTCAAATGCTGAAATATCCTTAATAGAGAGCCAGCCGAACGACCTGAATGGGGCAACGTTAGTTGATCGGAACAAAGACCCAGGTTCGGCTTCAGAAATGGAACTTACATGTCTCGGTCAAAATACATGACCGGCACCTGCCTAAGCTTGACCAAAGGACCGCCATCCTCGTACCCCGGGGCCCACCCTTCGAACTTGATCTTTCCTCCTGCTGTTTTACCAAGTTTATAGCAGAGAGGCACGGTCTCCAAGAGCTTGGTATCCTCCAGCGTCTTTTTGAGTCCGACTGAACTCAAGTCTGCCTCTTTTACCGGCAACACCATGACAGGATAATGCCGCTTGTCTTGAACCCAAAACCCTTTGTAAAGGCTAGCTGTTTTGGGATCGGGGATGAGGACAGCTGAGCGTGTGCTGCGATCCGACGGTGTCCGTACGTGCAAGCTCTTCCGCCGTTCTTTCGCCGGACTAGGGGTAGAGGTATCTCGCAACGGAGGCGGTGCCATCGCCGGACTAGCGGTCTCTCGTAACGGAAGCGGTGCCATCGCCGGAACCAGTGCCTCAACTGCTGGTGAAGCTAGAGAAGGAATGGGAGTGGGAAATGAATTGGCAAACTCGGGATTCGCCTCCACATATCGCGCCCGTTTTCCCACGCTCAGTTGAAGCAAGTTGACCGGCCTGTATCCGTTTACGGCAGCTTCTTCGACCGCTGTGTTGTTCATCCGTGCCAGTTCTGCATTGCACCCAATGACGCGAAAGCCTAGCGTATCAATAGCAACACTATAGTTCTTGGACTGGTGGTCATGCATCTTGCTTGCCAGGTGTTTAGCAGCTCCCGCGAGAGGATTGGCTCCAAAGTGAACGCCATGGTCATCACACTTGAGAATGTAAAACTCTCCGCTCTCAGGAGGGTACTCGACTATGACATGCTTGAACTTGGCATTGCCGTCTTGGTACACCTCATCAAAAGTGATGGATCGTTTGGTGGAGGGACGCTTTGCCGGTTGTTGCTCGTTTGCAATCATCTCGTCAGGAGACTGAGTCTCTGTAATGGGACGCTTGGGAGTAGATGAAGCGGGCACAGTTCTCTGTACCGATGCTGCAGGGACTGCCGTCGGTGGTTTGGGTAACAGATTTGACGGGTTAGAGACAGGAAGATTAACCGCTGGTTGAGCTTTGGGCGCAAGCTGCGTGGGAGGCGGATGGTTTTGCGTAAAAGAGGGCATGGGTATGGGCATTCCAGGTGTCCTTGTACCATTCGACAGCTCAGGTGCCTTCGTACGCAGCGACAGTCTCGATGTTGGCAACTCCATATRTGGAGTTGACTAGCATCGTTTGATCAGTATATGTCCAAAAGAGTAATGAACTTATTGGAGAGTGGAATATACACCTACAATATCTTCTATGTCGAAAGGTAGCGTTCTCCATTTGTGGTTCACGGCCGAAACCTTTTCGACAAACCTCTTTCGGTCGTTTTCCAACCTTTCCTCGTAGTTTTGAGTAGCTTGACGCAGATAAAAGTCTCGCTTGTCTTCAATAAACTGCCCGAGGTTCGGAGGTATAGTACCGAGGCTTTTCTGGAGCATTAACCTCTCCTCGAGCCTTCTGTCCTCGATCTCATTTTTCGCCTTCTGTAGCTCTTGCAATGCATTTTGCTTCTCGACCTCGAGTTCCTTTTCGAGATCGTCTACTTCCTTGCTAAACCGGAAGTGAAGCTCATATGCTCGATAAAGATCCATTTTGCGCCGAGTGTCAACCGCGCCTTGAAGGTTCGTCTTTCAATGATTGACAACAGTATATCCGGGTTAGGATGAACGGCCAGTCCTCAGAATGTGAGGGATAGGCGAAGGCGGCAATCCAGGTACGAAAGATGGAGACCGGATCGCGCGATGTCAGGCAATCGCCAGTTTCCCCGTGTCCGGCGTTTTTCTTTGGCTAGCCGTTGTATATCATGGGTCGGCCACGTCGTGAACGCGTGAGAACGGCTCCCTCGCGGCGTTCCTTCCTGGTCGCCTGGGTTGAGTAAAAGTTCCCTTCAGCGCTTGGTTGTCGCACGGGCAGGCGCGACTCGTAACCCGGTGTTGTTGTTGACTGAAAGTTGAGGCGAGCTAGGAGGGCGCTCGACTGGACGCAATGTTTGGTTCAAATTGTGCAAGTTCTCTGTCTCCGCTTGGAGATAAACCGCGTCTAACCGTATGAAGGTTTGAGGTTTGAGAACATGCCGTGGACTGGGAATGAGAAAAGCGATTACTAGTCGAGTTATAAAAGAACGGGTGGGTGAGCACCGGGTCGAAATTAGTAAATCTTATGGTTGATGAGAGGTGGTTTGTGCGCTGTAAAGATGAGATTGTGGTTGGACTGGAGCTGCCCATTTTGTTCCTAGAGGGATGCTAGACGCGGTGTAATATTGGTAAAATTTTCCTAGCTGATACAATTATTACCCAGCCACGCTCGCTAGGGCAGCTCGTATGATCCGTATCGTATCTCACGCGCATGCAGCTGCCCAATGATATGGCACGTATAGCTAGCTGAGTTGGCGATAGTGGACCTCGGGTAAGACTGGCAACCATTAATCCTAGTGCATGTGGAAACTTACGTTGATACCCAACCAGATAGTATATGCGTAGCCAATAGCTTTTATAAACGTAGGAGGCTCGCTCTGCTTCCATCTGTCCATGTGCATAAAATGATAGATGGAGATAAAAGTCAAGTAGGAGAAAGAATGACAGATCATGGCAGTGAGCCGGACAGTGTCAATCATTCGGGACAATGATACTACGTATTGTAACTATCCTTGGCGTTACACAGTTAAGACGGGAGCGGACATACGACGAGTCTACGTAGAAATCCTAGTATACAAAAGGGCCGTAAACATGACTCGCACAGGACCACGACACAAACATCGCTAGAAGTAAATTACGGACTAGAATTCCGGCACAAGTGAAGGGCAACAATCACCGGCATATGCAGTACACGTGTCCCAGCATCGAGTAATCCGTTGAATATGCACCAAGCGTATCCTCTCCGCACTGTCCGTTCAAATTCTTTTCGACAACTTTTCTCTCTCTTCTCCATCCCTCCTATGTCCTCGGTCTCCCCCCTCATATTCTAGATCTTCCTCCTCACATCCCAAGTCTCAAACTAGCCTCTTTCCAAAACACTCCCGACACCTTTTACCTCTGGATCATCGACGACGATGATCATTCTCTAGCACAACCATTCACGACCCATAAAGGTGCGCAGCTATAAAGATACAACGGTCTGCTGTTAGAGATCATTTATCATGCGGACAGCGCATGCACGTATGTTCTTGATGCACGACCATACAAAAGTCACGGGAACGGATGGAGCAACTTCGTTGTGAGTCGTGATGTCCGGAAGACATCGATCCCTAACACCGACGGTCTAGCAAAAACTTTGACGCGAGACCAAAGGTACGCGAGATCAGAAATGATCTGAAGGATCAAATGAACATACTACGTCTGTCTAGAGAGTTGGACATCCTAGATAGGATGTTTAGACATAAAAAAGAAATCCAAGCAAGTCTCCAGAGCCAAGAGGTAGTAGGTTTTACCTACCTACCGCACGACCTAATGTTGTCATGACAGTCAAGAATATCACAGGTTCTGGTTGTGGCATGTGCTATACAGGGCGTGCTATGTGTTTTATCCAGCGAACAGAGCATAGCTCCGTCTTTTGGCGGTGTTGCGGATGCACATGTGTCTCAATGCACGCGGCCATCCCAGGACAGAAAGGACATTCTGTTGTGAGGTGTCCCGTGTCACGTGCGGCCAGCCATGGCTCCCTTCTCCCTTCACTGGCCATGGCCCCACCGCACAGGGACCTCCCTTGCCCTACTTATAGACCTCCAGACTTTACACACAGTCTGACCTCTACTCTACTCAAGACATCACCATCATCATTGATTCGTTCGTTGTCGTTCAGCCTGTTCACACATTCTCTACCTCTAGCCCAGAGGTATCGATCGATCATCAAGCCCTCAACCAAAGCCGAAACTGTAAAATTAACACTCTCCAACTTAGACGGTCAAACAACCCCAAGCCTCCATGTCTATCTCTAATTGGTCTATATCACCGTCACCAAACCGCCAAAGTGCTGCTAAACTCCAGTCCCCAGTCGTGAACATTTCGAACATCCAGAACCATACACCGAAAGAACCAATTATACCTGCTACCTCTGACTATCAGAAATTTCTACCTAAAATGCACGACATTCAGCTGACTCAAAGCCAATCCCGACCGCCCACGAAGTGTCTGCTGTGTGTGCGGGGTATGATGACCGACAGTGCAGCAATTCCAATGCTCGCTTACATCTAGGACATGGACAAAAGGGTCCTTACGTCGTCGTTGTATCCAGCGGCCAGTGTTTGGCTTGAACTAGAAAGCCTATCATATTTAGTAAATGTAGTCACATTCAGCCCGTACGCTTATCACATTATTCTGACCGCTATTCTGCTCAGTGTCGGACCAAACTGTCACGGGATATGAACGTGAGCCAGGAGCCCTGGTATATGAAGACTTGGTCGAGCAACGGCCAATGGAATACCAAGCATCGTCTTCGTCGTCTGATGTTGAGAGGGACAGGAGTCTCCGCCGATATCATCGAAGCGAAAGAGCAATGGACTGGAACGTAACAAGGTAACATACGTCTTCGGGAAGAAGTGTTGGACGTCTGATATCTTACACAGAGAGCCCCGTCAACACTCCTAGCTCATGTTTTGCAGGAGCGGAAGTTACTCAGCTGTGATATGGGTACCGGGAGGAAGAAATATGGGATTTCAAGCTCCTAAGATGTTACTGAATACCGATTGTACATGCTTCGCTTGTGTGTTAATAATTTGCGCTTGCCTCCCATCATGCCTGCTCGGGATCCTATACATTTCATGCATCATCCGGCTCAGTGTTGGCCTCATCCGGCTCAGTCCTCATGCGGGTCAGTGATGGTTCTATGTCCACCGTCAATTGTTAGCATTGCCAACGCACTTCATCCATGATCCCACGAGTTTGTGCAAGTGTCTGTCCAAAATGACGCTGCTCCAAAAACGGACGTTTTTCTGGGCACTAGCTAGGGAATTGTCTATTCGGCTTACATGTCTTTTGAGACCACGAAGTTTTGTGGCGACGTCCAAAATCCATTGTGGCGTCCCTAACCTCCCACACAGTAGACCGATGGCTTTGGAGACGTCGATGAAAATCCTGGAAAATCATCAAGTTAGCCACTATTCGTGCGGTCCGCAACATTAAGCTAACCATTGGCACTAACCTTTCAACGACATCTGGAGGCAGGTTGAGTTTAGCGGGAGATGCAAGCTGCTGAAATGTCAAGGCCATGATCACGACTCTTGTTGATGGGCCTATGGGTAGGTCGTCGTCCTCCCAATCTAACAAACCGGATTGGACCAGTGCCCCTACGAATGCATCGAAGGAGGCCATTGGTATATCGCGTACGAGCCTAAAAAAGGTCTGACGAGGCACATGATCGAACAATTCGTACAGTCCGTGGACCGCCACAGGTATCGCAGCTGTGGAAGAAGGTGTATCAGGTCTCGGGTTGGAAGGTGTGTGAGACATCGGATTGGAACGTGTGTCAGGTCCCGGGATGGAACGTGATTCATCGCCAGTCCCCAGTTGCGTGAAGGCTTCGGTCAATCCAGCTATTCTGTTTGATCTGGATTGGGCGAGGGCCGAGAAATTTTCGGAATTGTTGTTGGCCCCAGTGCGTGGCGGCATATCGGCTATATCAGCAGTTTGGTCACTCGTCTGCGTCGTCGCATCAACCATCTCATGGTCAGCCTGGGAGATGGCAGACGAAGAGCCGGGATCTCCGTTCGTTGAGAATATCTGTGAAACTGCGGCAACGATATCCTGCGTGCTGGGTCGAGAACCACTAATGGTGTGTCGACGTTGTCGGGACATCATGTCGAGTAAAATGGAAATTAGTGACGGGTAAAGATGAACCGAAAGTGTATTCAGGCCGGTCGGCAAAAGGCAAGATGTCTTGGAGGGTAATGGTCCAAGGACAAATAGACGGCGAGGAGAAGAGACGTAAGAAGTGAGGAAGATCAGGATTGACCGGATGGGAGATTGGAGTCATAGAGAGAAGTTTCACGGACCATGGTCGGCTGGGCGTGGAAGGAACATCCCAAGCGTGAAAGCGATTTCAGTCAGTATCACCAAATGGAAGAGGAAAGAGCAAACACGACTGCCAACGCAGCAGCCCTGACAGAGCGAAATCGCAACCGAAGTTAACAAGTAAGCCCTTTGGTAAGAGAGAGTCAAAGTGTCCGATGTCTTTGCAAATTTGAAGGGTGAATCGCGAGCGAGAGGTTTCTACATTCCGCTTTGGTATGAGGCCCGCCACTCTATTCAGGTTGTTCCCGCCTATTCAGCATGACTTCAAGACTTTGATCAACGAGTTTGTCCACGTATGCTCACGAAGGCACCACCGCGATACGGACCGACTGATGTGCGAATCCAGAAAATGGATGCAAATGATCTGAAACCAACGTAAGGTACAGGCTGTAGCTAAATGTCATATTCGCTACAATCTCATCGCATGCCACGACCTTCAGGACCTGGGCCGGCCATTACTTCCAAACCATCCCTTCCCTCTTCGAGCAATGTCTACAATCCATCACTCGACATCCCGCACATCTGGTAAAGATATCTTCTCCCCTAACACGTCCTACATGTTCTCCCTGTGCGAAAACGAGAGACGAAGTATGGGGAGAATTGCCTTGATTGGATGATTGCAGGAAGAGGAACCCCGTTCGCTCACCCAGCAGATGGCGATGTGCCCATCAGATCAAGGTCTTCAGATCCATGTAATTTTAGCGATCCTTATCGCCAAAATCTTCCGAACTGGGCCCTAGGGGCGACCCAAGCTCAGATGGATGTACCGGCCATAATTCCAGCCGAAGAATGCTTCCTCTTACAGGAGTGCCTGCTGTACTGGGAGTAACTACCATACTGGGAGTGGCTAGCGTACTAAGTGTAGTCTGGGAGACGTTGTCGTCCTCGTCCGTCACGGCCGTTCCTGGCGTACCGGGAGTGGCAGCGTTGAGGGAGGAGTTGCTCGCCACATTCGTTCTTGGTGTAGCGGAAGTCGCCGTCAGTCCTGACAGATTTTCGGCGCTCAAATACCCGGCCAGAGGACCTCTAGGATCGGAGACACCTGAAGTCGATGCATGAGCGGCTTCCGACGAAGCTGTCAGCGGATACCAGGTGCTATGCATCAATCCTGGAAGTGGCTTCTCGACATAAGAGTGTTCAGCCTCCTGGGCTCGGTCGCACGTGCAACCGGAGGAGCCGTAAGCGATATGGCGGACAGTAGCCCAACAGCAGCTGTGTCCATAAGGGCATTTAGACCACTTTGGTATGTGGCAGCTGCGCGTAACATGTTGGGGTACTGGGCGCAAAAGGGCCTGCCGGGCTGGACAAGCCTCCCAGCAGCTCTGAGGCCGACTGGACGGATCGCGGTCGAGCGTTCCATCTGGCAAGCGCGGGCGCGTATCACAGGCCATCCGATGTATAATCTTCACCCTGCACACCGAGGCCATCCGCTCAGGGCCGGCCATCTCCTCCATAGAGCCGAGGTTGCCGTAGCAAGACAAATAGCCAAACACTCGGTTCTTCTGGGTTTCGGTGCCTCAATTAGGAGTGGTTCATGGACTACCCTCGTGCGCGGTGCGACTTTGGGAAAATATCTGCCAGCAACACGATTAATGAACGTTAAGTTGACAGTGCTTTTACCACCGCCACTTACCAGACCAACAGCCAATCGAGCGGGTAATGGTGACGTGACGGAACTGCGTCGCCCGAAGGAGGCAAGGCAAATTGGCCTCGAGGAAGGAGAAAAAAAAGGCGTCAACGAGCGACTTTTAATTCAGCATCTTGGTTCAAAGTCACTTCTGGCACATGGAACGGCCTCAGCTTGACCTGTGTTCGAGATCCAACAGTCTCGGGCGAAACATGAATCCAACCTTCTTATACTCTAGAGAAAAGGGCAATGCAATTCGAGCCCTGACGAGCATTGCCCCTCCGTTTCAACTTGGACGGTCGAGCGACATTACCGGCTGAAGATGGATACAGAGCCAGTCGACTGCGCAAAAAACTCTAGATTTTACCGGACATGGTTTGGCGATGCCTTGGCGATGCCTTGGCGATGCCTTGGCGATGCATGTATCCTGCGCTCGAGGCTGGGTAATTCCTGTTTGGTTCTTTCTGAAAAAGCCTGCGGGGTGGCTTCAGAAGAGATACGGCTCCTGCATGTTGACAGCCTGCCGAGGCCAGACATTACCTCGGCCCCCTCCGGAGTTTCCAGGCAACATGGCGTAAAACTTCGGGAAACTGGGATTGATTGTCGTGAAGAAACAGTACGGTTGAAGGTCCGACAAATGCTTTAGCCAGTGATTGAGGAGCATGTACGTGGTTGTCGGACACCTTTAACCCTGCAGTTCCGAATCCCAATTTTACGAGGTTATACAGTATTTGGGGAGGTTAAGACTGTCGTGTAGCTGCTTCGACTGATGGCCAACACAAATTTCTACTCCACCAGCAGTCGAGCTCCATGCTCAACCTGCGAATGCCAGTGGTCTTGGCAGCGGATTTGGTGCTTGCGGCCTCTAATCGATGAACTTGTCGACGCAAGATGTTCGGCGGAATGGATTTCAAGAAATCACTCGTCATCTGTTTGGAGAGACATTCGTTAGCAGTGAATCTTGATGCAGGGTTGTGTGTGTAAGTAAGAAATTTGAACGGTTTACTCACTCAAGCTGGAGAACCCTAAGCCTGACCATTGTTGTATCACGTACACACGACTCCTCCAAAACAAATCACTTTTATAGGATTCAGACTTCTGGACATCACCGGTCAAGGAATAGAAAGTCGAGAGACTAGGAGATTTTGAAAACAAGTTGAACTTTCGCGTATAATGGCGCCAAAATTGAAAGATGAAATGATGAAAAAATGACAAAAAGCGTTTGCGGGATGCGGTAAGGGCTTCGATGAAAACTCTTACACTTTATAAACATACTTAGATGGGAACCATAGTATTCAGTACTTAAGTTCTTATCTGCGTATCGTATTTCCTGTATCGCTTCCTGAAGTGTGTCCAAGTCACCGATACAGCTGCCACGTTGATGTCAGACGGTGACGGACATACCGTTTGACTGTTCTGCCAGTTTTATGCCAACTTCAGGGCAGGCTTGCCTCGCTAATGTAAGGAAGGAGTGCAGACTGCCTGGCCTTGTATTAGTATCTCAAACTGTGTCGGATAAGGTGCATGTTCACGGCAGAAACAAGTACAAGAAGCATCGGATCGCGGTGTTGGTCATACAGGTTATCCAGTGCTCGGCCCGTTGACAGGCGTCCTGGACAGTGCAGGGACAGTCAGGAGAAAGTGACACCTGTACACAGCTGGTAGTCAGGATGAAGAACTAACAATAGGTACCTATCAGTATTACAAATGAATTCACCGCCGGCCATCTTCTTGCTGTAGTATTGATCGAGGTTCGCGGTTGCAATCTGTTCTGGAGGGGCACAAGCACGAAGGAAAAAGGAAATGAAGCACCAACTGGGAAGATGTGGTTCTGATGGGGCTGCAACTGCCAGACTAGCAGGATCTTGGTACCTTACCTCTAGTGATTTCCAACTCACGTCTTTCCAACTCCAAGCTCGACGAGAAAGGAACCAACGGAGACAAGAATGAATGGGTGAAAATGGCAAGTGGCAGTGGGCACTGCACCCGGTACAAACACATAACCCTTTTGTGGTGAACTCCCATTGGTTAGAAGCCATACAAGCCACATCAGCAACCAAACTTCGGAATATTCGGTACCTTACGTACCCATTTCCCGCCCTCCCCGGGTTTTCATGACTGACCACTTGACATTTGCAGATTCTCAAGTTTCCATCTCGATATTGCGGAAACGTTCCATCAGCAGTCCACCAAGTCTAGACAAGACACAAGACTTTTCCAGCTGTCGCCCGATTTGTGCACTCCTGAGCAGCAGCAGATTGGCCTGTACAGTGATATCATATCATCTGTCTGAAGAACATCTCTTCATTCCGTATGCTCATCCCGATTTGGCTGTTGGAAAACGATGAACAAGACGGTGGAGAGAATCAGCTCTCGCCGGCGATCGGTTGACCGCTATCATCACCGATGTCGTCCCCGAGTTCCAAGGCGCTGTCACGGTGAGTCGGTGACGGCCTGCCCTCCACTTCATCCCGTGGTGGCCGAGAACGACCCGGAGAGACCGGAAGCAAGATACACCGTTGATCATGGCCGCTTCCTTCCGGTCAAACGCCCCGGATCAACATGTCCCTAAGGTTTCCGCCGATATCGCCGATCAATCCCATACTCCAGCATGTCACTAGAGTCGAGTCGATCACGGAGTGAAGTTGGGTGTGGTGGGCCAGTTCAGGCGTCGACAGGGCTTGGAGTGGGCTTGGGTGCATCTTTAGCGCTGTGGAGCGATCCACAACTTCGTGTTCAGCCCTTCCCGCTGTCAAAACAGCACTGGCCAGGGTGCCCCCAGCTGCCCAACAGGCCCTACTATGGTGAGATGGGTAAGTTAAACCGGTGGAGCCCGTACCGACGGGGGGGTGACAAGGGATGCCCAGAACCTCTTAGCATACTACAGTACGTTTTTGATGGCGGTACCGACAGGGGGGCGGCATTCCTTGTCGGTACCCGACATGGNGTGGAGCCCGTACCGACGGGGGGGTGACAAGGGATGCCCAGAACCTCTTAGCATACTACAGTACGTTTTTGATGGCGGTACCGACAGGGGGGCGGCATTCCTTGTCGGTACCCGACATGGGGGTTTAACTTTTGCTCCCGACCACAGTAGAGGTATGTAGTGCGCCCGGATTCCGGTTGGCCAACATCAACCTTCCATCAGGGGCACCGCAGCCAAGGAGTTAAGGTGCTAGAGCGATGCTACTAACGCGGATGACTGGCATTTTTCCCTTTGTGCGTCTTCAACGGCGCCTTGTCTCAGTTGAGCAGCACCGCTCCACGATCACGTTATCCCGTCTCTCTCCAGACTAGCTGATTCACTTATACAGCGCTACGCTCCATTTGCGAAGCGTTCGGATGGTTGGACCGACCGAGAAACGAAGAGAGTGGACTGTTGGTTACACCAACACGACACAAGTGATCAGAGCTTGAAAATGACCACAGTACCAGCCTTTGTCCTTCGAGCGGGTGCTCACCGGCTGCGAGTTTCACGCAACGATGCCGTGACCTAGGGGTGGCTAGCTGGCCGTCAGGAGGTGTTGATCCGACATCATGGCAGAGCTCGCCAACCGCAGTCTGCAGGACACCCCCCTCACCGAGCCGCTCTCCGACAACGGCGGGTGCATGTTGCTCCGTAGGCCGAAACTGGAATGTCGTGATCCGTCCGCTCTCGGGCTCTCGGCGCTATCCAACGTTACCACCCGTGCCACCATCCGCTGCCGTCCAGTGAGCCTTTCCCCGCCGCTTCTTGCAACAAGCTAGTAATTATGGGAACTCAGGCTCTGGAATGGTCAAGCCTGATTTGGTGGTCAACCTTGCCACCATACACCATATTCGACCTTGCCCTGGAGCTGGCGAGCTGAAGCCTAAGATGGGGCGGCCGATGTGCTCCGGATCGTTGTTCCTGTTCTGCGCCTAGTTCGCTGGCAGCGCAGCTGAAAGGATTTCCTGCGGTTATGACAGGCGCCCGCACCGCCAGTTTCTCTGCAGTGGAACGTAAATGTCGTGTTGCTGGGTGGATCAACAGGAACAAAAAAGAAGGAAAAAACATCAAACTGCTGATATTTCTTCCCTTTTGGACTCGCTGACGTCAACATCAGGAATGAGTTCTGGACTTCTCTAGGCTAGCACCCGTGTGGTTGAAGAAACGCGGCCGTTGGAACGCTGAAATCGAACCCTGCGAATAAAACTCCAGAAATCGCTAGTCTTCGAGCTAACGGCTATCGGAACGCAACGCTGCGATCTCCGTACAGCTCACCTCCACAGGATAGCACGACACTGTGCTGCTATGCAGATCTTTTACCTTTTGGGCTGTCGTTGAAGAACCCACAGTAAGAGATCTCACAGTTTACAGCCTCTGTTCAGATTGGGTGAGTTGTGTTGCTCTGATAGGCTAACAAGCTTTACTATCGTCGATCCAAACTGACAAGTGACAGATGATATTGGCAGGGCCCATCTTAGGATTATCATGACCAGACATGCACACCGCACCAGATATCTTTAAGACCTAACGTGGTAGTGTACTCTTGGCTTGGGTCATATTTGGAGCATTATGGAGATCTCGGGCCCCAAATTCTGTCAAAGGATCTCGTTGTTCATTAACTGCCCTGGTTTATGTATCCTCCTGGTGTCGATCATGGCTAATTCTGGGTACAAATACTTTGGCGGATAGTGGAAATGTAACGACAATAATCTCGAGTCAATCTCCCCGCAATTGTCAGAGCGGTCCAACCGTCTTTTCGCAAAGCACAGTGCCGTCCAGAGTTACAGCTGGCAAATTGCAGCGGCTCAGCTACACTTGGCTTGTTCTTTTTTTGTCGTTCGGGTTTGTGGGAGGTAGTACACCCGCCAGTCCGTCACCCCATAGGCCGTTCCGCATAGCCCATAGGAGGAAGATGAACAGGGATTTATTCCATACAGTATGACACTCGACAATTATTCGTCTATTGGTTATACACTGTAGCTTCCGCCCTGTTGATCGAACGCCATGTCTCAATTGTCGTGATTCCCGCACTGAGACATTGAGCAAACGGCCTGCCTACCAGTTTCACCGAAAGGTTCGTGTTCTTCCATAGACCTCTCCACAGTCCATACCGAGGTGAGAAATGATCTGTTACAGTGAGACTACTCACGTTGATCTTTTGTAGGATCTTCAAGCGGATCAACAGTTCCACCAGGCTATCCGCCTTGCCAGGCCTAGTATGTCAAGAACGCACAAGCTATCAGATTGTTCCTTTAGACCGTGTCATGTCCGTCCAGTACTCAAATCTAGCCCAATTCCGCACCCGTAGAGATCGGGTGAGGACTTCTCATCAAACAGTCCAACGCCGACTACCAAAAGATTCATGATGGTCATGTTGTCTGACATCATCGGGTGGCATCAACAATGGGCTCGGTGGTTTAGGCCTTCTCAGTATGCAGAACAATACGGTATTCCATCCGGTTCTCCATATTATTGTCAAGAACTTGGCGAGTGAAGCCACTGTACTATGCGCCGCAAATATTGGGTGGCCAATGGGCTATCGTCCAGCCCAACCCATGCCCCTGGCTCCTGTTTGTCACCAGTTGACCTTGCACAGTAGGGTCTAGAGGCTCAGGAAGAGGTTCATCGTGGATGGGTCTAGCCCAGGTACCCAATTGACACGCTTACTGACAGCACTGGTCGTCTTCCCCTTCAGAGTGGTCTTGGATGCCCTCGAGTCACGCCTGGCCAGCACAAGATGCGGCTCACCATAAATTCACATACTTAGAAGCAGTTTCACCCACGCTCGTTACATAGGCATCTCGGCTGTCAAAGAACTATTTCTTGTTAAGACGGGGTAGATCCGGGCGGTTATTCCGCTCTTTCTGCGTTAGTTTGTGCGATGCCGGCCTTGAACACGGCAAGGGGCCTTGATCGACAGGGAGTTTTCTGCAAGAGAGCTGTCTACCAGCCGTCCAATATGGAGCCTAGGACCTTCATTTCATCTGGTGTTTGCATCGAGATCGTCGTTAACGCTTTCCCTTCCTGTGATATCATGGAAATCACAGTTTGAGCCTATTCTCAATCCGTACAGCCTCCCCCCTGGTCATTCAGCCGCCATAACCAACTCAGGGAACTGGGAATGGTTGCATGTATCCACAGAAGAGGCATGCCATGTGTGGTCATCATGCATTCTGTTTACTCTGATGAGGGAGGAGACTTGGGATCGTCGCCACCGGTCCAACCTAGTCCACAAGTTGATGATCTCCCGTGGTGGTTGGACTTGGTGGATTATGCAAGCTTCACCTATTGGGGATCAAAACAAGGAAATCACATCGGGGGCCATCGGCACTTGGGAATACACTCAATGACTGGACGACGAGGAAGAGGAGAAGGAGGAAGAGAAGTCGACATGAGAGAAGACGATGTCATCGACAAACATCGAAGATCAACACCGTCTCGACCTCGACGAAAAGACATAAATAGAGACCTTTCCTCTCCTCAAGTCCAGTCTCATTCTTCTCATTATCATCAGCATCAGCAGCCTCAGAGTTCCCAGATCTTCTCAGCTCTTTCACAGCCCTCTCAGCCTCTCTTTCACAAAAAAGCTTCCCCTCAAACGTTCTTCAAGAACTTTAATCACCAACCATCAAAATGAAGGCCGGAATCTTCTTCTCTTTCTTCGCTCTCGCCGCCTCGGCTTTCGCGACTCCCATCATTGCGGAGCGCCAGCTCGAGAGCCAGGCTGATCAGATCGATCAGCTGACCGCCCTTGTTCGCCAGCACACCGCGAACATGAGTATGTCTTCCTTCCTTTCTCCTCCATCTTCGGTTTTGACTCGAACTTTGTTGGATACTAACCACAACTTGAACAGACGCAACTGCCGCTCTCTACCCCGACAACCCCACCCTCGCTCAGCAGACAGATGCCGCCAACAAGCTCAAGCCCGACTTTGACGCCGTCACCGATGCCCTCAAGGCCGCCACCACCACCATCGCCAAGCGCGAGTTCTGGGATGAGCTCGTCACCCGCGGCGGCAGCTCCTGCGACAAGGACTGCTTGACCCTGAAGATCAAGATCCTCATCTTTGAGATCACCTACACCCTCAAGTTCCTCATCATCAAGCTCGGTCTCGGTATGTTCTTCTTCCTGCTTCACATTCACTCTCACCCTCAGGGTGGAGACATGAAGCTAACATATCATCAAATAGGCTGCCTCATCCCCATCCTCACCCCTCTCCTCATCGCTCTCTCTGGTCTGCTCAAGGCTCTCGACAAGGTTGTCGCCGGTCTGCTCTTCCTCGTCGGTGGTCTCCTCCACGCCATCCTCGGCGGCCTTGCTGGCGGTCTCCTCGGCCTCATTGGCTTCTAAGCGGTGTTCGGGCTTTGTTTTTCCTTTTGGGAAGCAAACAAAAAAACACTTGCCGTTCTTTGTGGGGCCTGATGGCTTCACAATCCCTCCATTCTTCATTCTTCACTCTCCCTTGGGTGAATGAACAACAAGCACGAAAGAGATGGTCTGGAGGAGTGATCTGGGTTGTGAATGGCTGCACATGATGGGATGATCTGGAATGATGGTTCCCTTTTCTTCCTGTTTATAGCATGCTATCTTCCATTCCTTTCGAAACTAAGGCCTAGTTTTGTTTTTTTCCCTCTCTACTTTATGTCTTCAGAGCGAGGAGTTGAGGCAGTTACTAGCTAGTAGTTGATCACTTTTTTCTTTGAACACCGCATCCTGGCCTTGTTTGGCACTGACTGCACTGAACGGCTAACATTTCTCGCCAGTACACTGCTGGGAAAGACGGTGAGCATCGATAAAAAGCGAATTCAATAACTGACATCACAAAGCATGGGAAAAACCAAGAAATGCCATTGTTTGGCAGTGTTCAGTTGTTGGACCCCTTTGTCAAACTGTCTTTGTCACAGTGTCCGCGTTGTCTTTCTGTGGAGGGACGGATACGAGATCCGCGACATCACGACGGAGTTCTGTGAATGAGGCGGATACGATACCGTAAAATCAGTCACTGTACCTTTCCTTCGATGCTTCGGATACCATCAATTCGCCGGCCCTCGCCGGTCCTTACTGAGTGTCGCAAAAGTGAAAAGCTTGTACGTACAGTTATCAGATTGATTTCGTCATCAATTCAAAGTGCGTGATGTGTGACGGATCTTGCTTTTCGTGCTGATCTTGCATGAATTCCCCCTCCTTTCCTCCCAGGTCCCATGCCTCCCTTCTTGGCAAGAGCATCTTATGACGATCATTTAAAGTTGAGGTCGGGGTTGGTGATTGGTTGACTTAGGTGTGTCAAGGTAGCAGTTTCCCTCTTCCTTTGGGCTGTTGGGCGTCTTGGCAAAACCTTAATCAGGAAACCGCCTTCCTGAGCTCTTCCATTTCCATTCTAGATTGACGGGTTCCTTGATCCCACAAGAAATGTTACCGAGTGTCGAGACTGCATGTTTTGGTGGCCGAGTTCGCCGAAATGTTCAAGCCCGGAAACCACTCAAAGTGCTTCCATGCCGCTAACTGCTGAGCAAGAGAGCCAGAACTGTCTGACAAACCGAAGAAAAAGAGCTGAAATCCGGCAAGGCAAGAAAAGTTTCCCAGCGGGGTCTGGAAGAGGCCGGACTCCGGAGATCGTCCTTTACAGCAATGAGGCGGCCCGAACCTAGCGTAGCATCCTTCCTAACTAACAAAGATGACTGGCAAGAAGGGGTGAAGAACCCTCTTCTGTTGTCACTTATAGGAAGGGATACCCTTGTGCATAAAGGATGGATGACACCAACCGGGTTATCGGTGGGGAGGAGTTGACGACGGTCACGACGGTCAACACTCGGCGGACACTGGTGACTGAGAGGGTTCTGGGTGATGGGGAATGGCGAGCAGTGTGAAACACCAAGATTATGGATTTTAATCATAATGTGTATGGATAGTATATCGTTAATGTGTGAGATATTGGTAGTTGTAGACGTCGAGAATACAGCGAAGCAAAAGCCTTTATTCTTTCAAACTTTCCCATCCGACAAAAACACCACACAGTTCCACGATCGGAACTGCCAAAGACGCGGGATCCAGATAAATCATGCATTCCTCCTGAATCTTGATATCACTCCCGTCAAGTTTGGTCCATGCCAGAAGGCAAGTGCAATAAGACCCGAAAAAAGCCTGCCGCACTTGCCACGATAATTCCTGCCTACTGCCCTTGGCTTCGCACTCTTCTTTCCTTCCAACATGCGATGAGTTGGCCGGTATCGCTGTTGTCCCCAGCCCAGGGAATGAACCGCCAACGAGAAGTCGAGAACGAACATGAAGTATGACTTTCTGTTTCCAGCATCGTGGCGCGACAATGTGAGGCTTGCAGACATGGAGGGCACATGCCGCGTGGCTGTGTGGCTGTGGTGCCTCTTGGGTAGGAAACCCAAAATGACCTCGAATGGGGGTTTATAAGTGACCCCAAGTCAACACATAATCGACACAGACAAGTGGCAGCGTGGTCGAGCGGTGTGGTGCGCTGAGCTCTCATTGCACTTGTGTACAGAGGGTTGTGCACCACATGCCCTGGAGCCCCAGCCCCCGTGGGGACGCCGAGGACTCCCCCACGACCGCTTACGACCGCCAACAACCGCCTAAAACGTACCCTAAAGTCCCCTAACGGCGGGGGGAACTCCAGGGCAGTACTTCTGAGATGGCGTCTTCGGGCTACGCAAATAGGGCTCTTCTACTCCCTCCCATCTCTCGTACGTCCGCCGTTCGATCCCTGCTCTTGTCACTTTTTTTGCACTTTTTTGGACTTTTTTGCTGGTGCACGACAGCGACATTTCCGTTGCATGTCATTTGGATAGAAGAAAGCCAATGACGACAATGAAGCTATCGCCAGATCTTGGCGTCGCTTAGCGAATGTTTTCGCGTGTAAGACGACCCTGGTTCGTCGAAATGTGGATGCATCGTGGACAACGACCATCCTTGCTCGGTGGCCCCTTCTCACTCCCGATCCTATCTCAACGTCACTTCCTTCCACCATCACATTCTAGGTTCAGGTTTGATCGCCAGACCAGTAGCATCTGGACTCGCTAGAAAACGAAGAGTGGTATGTGCTCCGACCATGATTACCGGGTAAGAATGGTTGTCAAGATATCCGTGAATTGATGCCCTGCGATGACCATTTCGCGCCCATCAACATCTTCAAACACATATCTACTCGGTACTGTAAAAGCTGCGGTGGAAAATGGGGAGTGACCAAGCAGCTATCCCCGGATAATCACGGCAGCGGCTCGCAGCATCGAGTCGCTCTTCGCAACCAAAATCAGTCGTTTCATTCCGCAGTGTGTAAGTCATGGTGGACGCCGTTTGTTTCTTGTGGCCCATCATCCTCCTACTGTTGGTATATTGATGACTGAGTGGACTTGCCCCCGCGAACCGAGGCTTCGATGCTGGTGATGGTATTGGTGTCGGTGTTCGATGATGGCTTCAAGTTCGCGAAACAGTAAACCACGATGTCTACCTACTGAATTAAAGTTGCGAATGTGCCACTGGTACGGGATCTCTTAGTTTCGAAGAGCACCATCACGATCCCAACTGCTGTGCATGCACCCATCACTGAAACCGCAAAGAGCAAAGTACGCAAGACGCAACGGACACTTGTGCATTCCCCCCACCCCGCCCCCCAAGATCCCTTCAAACTTCGACAGAACCTCAGGCCGGCTTCGACCCGGTAGCGGTAGCGACTCACCTCTACCAGTACGACACCAGAGATAGACCATATCGCACCCGACACCATCAACCAAGAATCGCGATGTCGCAACCCCACAGAAACACCCCCATCATTCCCGTTTTCCTACCCACAATCACCATCAGCGCCCCAACGTCAAGCAGTTCCTCTGGGTCAAGCTCATCGGGCTCGGAGTCCAGTTCGAGTTCGAGTTCGGGCGGGAGCGGGAGTGGAACCGGGACCAGCAGCAGCAGTGGGAAGAAGTAGGGGAAGAGCAGAGGACGGACACATGAAGGAATCAAGATGGTAGGAGAGACTTGATGAAGGACGCAAGGGGAAATATCGTTGCTGAGGGGAAGATAAAATATGGTGGAAAGCACTGCGACTTGAAGTGGTCCAACAGGGAGACAATAACAACGGGGGAATGGGAGATGGGAGATGGGAGTTGAGAAGGGTAGGACAGGCGATATTCAGTCGAGTCAAGTCAGTAATGTAGAGAGTTTTTGAAAGCGGAAAAGAAGAGAAGAAACAATGCTGAAGCAGTTCAAAGGATGGCAAAGAAAGTTGCAGGTTTGGAGTTCGAAAAAGTCGTACTAGGTGAGAAGTGGATAACTGCGTAGACAGAGCCACCCTATCAAAGAGAACAAAGTCTCACGCTGAGAGAACAAACCCAACTTATTTACCCCCTCCTCCAACAACTTCAACATCTCTCCAAACCTCTTATCCGACCAACAACCCATCCCCTCCACCCTCTGTCGCGTAAAGAGGGAGTGTCCTCAGAGTCCAAGTCCGTACCTAAGAGATACCACCAATAAGCAATTCATAACTCGGTCCACCCCTGCCCGCCTTCCTGCCTTGACAGGCGGCCTCTCAAGTCTCCATGACATCCGTCCCCTGTCCTGTCCATATCCCAACCCTTTAATTGAACCCCTGAGAACTCCTGAGGCTTAAGCCCCTGTGCCTGGCAAGCTGGTGGCTGGTGGCTGGTGCCGGTTGTGGTACCCCTGACCCCCCTGAATGTCCCCCAGTGCCCCCCCTATCGTTGCGTATCCCCAACAAAATGATTTGCATCCACGGAAGAATGGAACAAGAAAAGAACATTCCTCGAAGACCCATTTTCTCCTTTTCTTACCTTCCATGACTCCACGAGTTAAGTTGGTGATCGTCGCCATGAGGTTGGCAGGCAGGCAGGTTGGACACAGGGGCACACAGTACGTAATCAACCCCCTTGTCCCCCTTGTTGTGCTTGTGGACTGGACCTTGGAGGAGACCCCTGTACACTAACAGGACCACACTAAATCCAGGTACAGGGGTCCAAACCATCGGTTCAACCGAACAATGGAACAACACGATGAAAAGGAAAACGTGCCTGCCACGTGCTAGTGTGCCATTCAGTCCCATGTAGTTGTGCCGGTTTGCCGGTTTACCGGTTCGTGCCCGGTGTGGAAAGTGGGAACGGAGTCTCCGAATGAAAGACGAAGTCGGACGACAGAAAGCACGGACGAATTGTTAGTGACAGTAGTTGTTCTCCAGCATAGTGAGTATTCTGTGGAAGGGTGTCACGAGCTGTCTGAGGCCAGCTACACAGCTACACGCGTGTACCTGGCTTTCTAGGTGACGACGATCAGGAGGATGGCAGGCCGGTGCAATGAATCGGGAGAATATCAGTGCCAGTGAGACATGCTCTCCTTCGGAGCTCACCGCAAGCGCACGAGGTAACAGCTGTACATCATCTGTGAAGCGTTGGAAGATCAGCCAGCATGTGTAACACATGTACAAGGCCCCAATAGTACGTCTAGTGACGACATATGAAGGTAAATGGAAAGAAAAGAAACGCCGATGTTGAACGGTATACTGAAGTGCAAACAAGCGAATCCTTCCAATTTCATTCAGTGATTAGATCATTAAAAAAAAAAAAAAAAACCAAAAAAAAAAAAAAAAAAAACCATTTGCCGCTGGATTCCCGTCGTTGAAAGGCAAGGCTGTTGTTCCCAACGTCTGTAGCCTTCAACCCCATTCCTCCAGTGTTGTCCTGTTTTCCAGTGATCCATCTTCAGTAGTGTTGATGTCGTTCCTTTGCAAATCCAGCTCAGTGTGCTCCTGCAAGCAAATCATCATTCTGATCATTTCTATGCCTTTTCCTCCAAAAACAATCCGGTGAACAGTTTAAAAACTCCGTATAACATGCTGCAAAAGTACAAATTCTCCATAGTGTCTGTGACGCCCAAAAGCCAAAATCAATCGAGTCCATCTGTAATGTTGAGGTGGCCCGTGTCCATAAGAATGCTCGAAAGTTATGCTAAGTCAAATGAAGGGTATAAAACGCCTGTTGGTTGATGATAGTCGCCGAACCGATGCTGAAAAGTGCTGCTAATGACGCCCGCTTTGACCGGTAAATGCAAATGCGCCAGTTGTTCCGTGTATGTGTGTGCTCCATGTCGAGATCTCGAGCGTGATGAAGCGAGAAGGTTGGTTCATCGTCTGAAGATGCCGAGCCACCAACTCTTGCGCCTCCGTTCACTTCGGTCGTCCGTCTTGTCGGCCGAACTGTCGTCCTCAAGGTCCAGACGGTACCGCACCACGCTCCCTCGGTCGTCCTCAAATCCAACATGCCTCTTGCTGGGAGGCACTACGCACTCTGGCACAATGTGACGCATGAACCATCCGCGCACACCTCGGCTGGCGGCATCGATAGCCGCATATTCCATCCTCCTGGTAGAGTCGCTGGTCCAGTAGTGTGTTGTCTGTGGTGGCAGGGGATGAACATGTGTTTGCGCGGACTTGTCCTCATTCACCTCTGCCTCGTCGATGGCATATTCGGGATTCGAGGTGGTGAAGACGGGAAACTCAAAGTACGTCACTGGCTGCTGAGACTGGGCCGGACAGCATTGATAAGACCGACGTTGTGAGACGGCCTTGCTACCCTTCCTGCTCAAGCGAGTGCCGGAGCTTGTGTTGGTTGTGGACCGTTGAATGGCTGGCCTTGAGCGCCGTTTGGTTGAAGTGGATGGTGTCGAGAGGGTAGATGATAGGCGACAGGACGAGCGAGATTCTTTGCGTTGAATAGATGCGTAGCCAGAATCTTGGCGTCGCATTTCCTGGATGGGCGGCGGAGGGCGGTCTCTGCTAAGAGTTTTTGAGAGAGGGGCGTGGCAGATGATGGTGGTCTGTTGCGAGGTGACTTGGGGTTCATGAGATTCAATGTCGTTGAAGCTATGGTATGTCTGGTTGGATACCATGCTCACCCGGGAGTGCGGGCGGTCACAGGACAGCTGAGTAGCCATGGTGTGTATAGGTGCTAATGTGTAACCTCTGTTGGGGCATAAAGCAGCTGGAAACCCTCGAGGAGGTCCGGAGGCCAACCACGATAAATAAACAACGGTGCTGGAGCCGGACGTGGATGGGCCTTGTTTTAAAGCTTTGATCGTTGGCAGGGATTCGTAGATTTGTCGGATTTGGGAAAGGGCACTTTTGGCACTTTGTTGCCAAAAAGTTGCGGTCAGCGCTCGCGTGTTGGTCTGGGCCTTGTCCTGGATCCAGAAAGACAAGACGCCGGCGTGAATTTGGGGCAGAATGACTAAAAATCACCAGCAAAACCCCGGAAGAGCAAGACAACGTTCGCAGCAGGGAAGCCTGGGGATGGGCGAATGAGGAGGTTGAATTGGAGAGGGAGCCACTTGGGACGACAAGTCCAAAAGTCCCATTGGCAGAAAGGGGTAGCGTGTGAACAGGAAGGTCCGCCGGGGAAGCGCGTTAGCGAAGCGTTAGCGGGATGCAGCCGGTCCTGGACTGCAGCAGGAAGCAACCCTTCTTGAGGCCTGTTTGAAGTAGCCAAGACGAAAAGAAATTGATTCGAGAAGGCGGCCGGAAGTTTTTCACTTGTAAAGCTGGGGAGCACTGATCGAGGTTCGGCCCGTCCAAGCGGCTGGTCCTCGGGGCTCCAAAGGCTCCGTCGACGTCACGGCTGGCGGTTCTAGCGGTTCTAGCGGTTCGAGACGAGATTACGAGGGGAGCCGTTGGCGAAGATCGCTATGTCCACTTTGCGTATCCGCTCGTTTAACGTTCGCTCGTGTCTTGCAGTGCTGATCGGGAACGACGGTTTTTGACAAAAATGGTGACGTTGTGAGCGAATTCCACCAATTCCATCCCGTGACCCAGCGTCACCCAGGCGCAAATCGCAGCTTGGACGATTTGGGTATCGTGGATGCATCTGTTGAGGACAAGTTCAACAGAATCCACCATGGGATTGGATCCCAAGAGGCGGTCAGGCCGCAGAGAAACAGGGCCTTGTGAGTTGCAATGCACGTCGAGTGCCGGAGCGGAGAGCGGGGCGGCCGGTGGAGCTCGTGAACGGAGCCGGAGGTCCAATGTGGTCCAAATCAGGGAGCAAAAGGAGGCTGTGGGCGCTGTGATTTGTCCACTCGTCCGTATCTGCTTGAATGGATCGTCGATGCACTCACTCGAACTGCTGCAGTCATCGATGCTGCAGAGAACTGCAAAAAACTGCAAGGGCGCTGACCTCGCAGGAAAAAAAAAAAAAAAAAAAAGATCGCAAAAAATTTGTACGTTCGTGATTGAGGGGCCCCTCACTGCAGTGTGTCGAGTCAGAGCGTGGGGTTGAGATGATCAACTCTTGCTGCACGTCGCCAAAAAAAAGATAACTGTTCCGATTTTAGAGAAAGAAGGCTGGGGAAAAGGAAAATCCTCAACGTCGACGTTGGATGATGGAGAAGGGGAGAGAGAGAACCTGGAGAGTTGCCACGAGCTCGTTATTATCACGTTGTCCAGCAATGTGAGTGGTGGTGTAATGGGAATGGCGCCGTTGGCGGTGAACTCGTGAGGGCGGATGGATGGTGGGCTGTCTGCTGTTCTAGTAATGGAAATATTGACTCTTGGAAAACTTTCCAGCGTCACAGGCCAAGGCGGGTTAGGTAGCAGCCGAGACGCATGGAAAATGTCTGTGATGTTGCGCCATCCGATGTCGCTGGTTCTTATTTGTTTGAATTTTTCGTGGGTGCCAGTGATTGCACCTGCATCGTTTTAGACCAAATGCAGTGACCACTGTGGTGTGTAGCAGGGGCGGCCCGGGAGTCCGTCTTGTTTAGGTTCTCACCCGGCACGGAGCATCGGGAGTCTATTGTTGGGGTTTCAAAGGATTCCCATCCGTCGCTATGGTCAGAATCCGCTGGTTATATTGGGTGAGCTGACGGTGCAAAGCGAGGGCACAATTGGGGATATGTCCTATAGAAAGAGGTGGAAGGATGAGGCGTCGGGACGGGCTGGTGATGCCATCATCGGGAACACAAACGGGGTCCGGAAGTTTCAGCGCTACCATGGTCGTCGCCGGACATCGCTGTCAGATGCGAATAGAGAGAGATATGGATGCCCTGCCATTATCTGGAACTAATGATGGCAATTCATATGATGGATGTTGCACATCCCAAATGCCGACCCGAACGACGTCCAGAAGCATCCCTTCACGTGAAGCTATCTGTCACGGAAACTGGCATGGAAGTTTGTCATGGTGCGACTTGGTGTACCTTGATGGTGATGACTTTCACATGTCGGACTGTGTCAAATGTCGCACTTCAGCAGCTTGTGTGGTTGTGTGGTTGTCTCGAGGTTGCACAGCCAGGCTGATGCGGAAGCCCCGCGGCTCCAAGAGTCAAGGAGTCAAGGAGTTCAGGTCCAGGCGGGACTCAACGTCACGAGCTTAAGTGACACGACCGGGCAAGTGCCCTGCTCTCTACAGCTGGAGTCCGTGAGTTGTTAGTGTCTCACAACTGCCCATCACTGGTCTGCTGTTCCAATCACGACAGACCCTCGTTGTCGTTGTCGTCGTGATCCTCAGGAGGTTCGGCAAGAGCAATGAAGAAGTGCTTCTTCCAAGTTCACTGACCTGACTATCAGAGTGTCGTGACTGCCGAGTGCGAGCCTGCTGTGCCTGCCGGGTACCAAGCTCCCTTCGGGCCTGAGCAACCAATCAGAGACCGGCAGTTATTCCGGCTCGCTGCCGCCCAGACGAACCATCACCCGGTTCATCCAATCACCGTCCGGCATGTGATATCTTATTGTTTGCCAAGTCTGCCATCTGTCGGCGGTTGCATGCCATTCGTTGTCGGCTTTAGGACGCTTCCGCCTGTGCGGTCCTTTCGACTTCCGTCTTGCACTTCTTTTCACGGTACAACAACTTCACCTTCGGTTCTCTCAGTCTGTTCAATGCTGGCACTCCTTTGTTTCTTCATTCATCTCACATTGTGGCCGTATGCTACTTTGATCAAGCTCGTCTGACTATGTTTGAAGCCACCGGAAGATGATCCGCTCCCGTCCGGTCAAAGAACAGGCCGAGGTCTTTGTCCATTGTTCATAATGGCCTTGTGAGGCTGTCCACGACTCCCCCTGAAGGAGAATGTGCCTATCTTTTCATTTCAATCCGGTGAAGATTATAAGACAGCCATCGCCATGACACTACAAACAGACTTTGACGGGCCATCAACAATTCAACGACTTAGAGACAAGTGCTTGCAAGCTGCCAGTCAATACCTACCACTTTCCACCACTTCCCGTTACTTCACTCGAGTGTGTCAAGCGACAGCCCGAAACAGTACTACCGACTGAGTCGAAATTCATTCACCATGTCTAAAATGCATCCCGATTCACCTGCCATCCTGGAAGGGGCTGTGAAGGATATCATCAGCGACTTGGAGAAGCAGCTGAAGGCACAGCAAGAGAAACTACGAGTCCTATACAAGGAGTGGAACTTCTGGGAGGCTGCCGGCGCTCTTCTCGACTTCGATCTACTTGAGGTTAGCGACTTCAAGATCGATGAGTTACAAAAGCAGCTGATCGGAGCTCAAATAGAGCAGCTAACATTGGAAAACGACTTGACGCAGATGACAGAGTTTGCTCGCGAAATCTTCAGCCAGAAAGGCTTGGGCTTCAAAACCCCCCTGATCCCAATCCCTATCCTGTCTGCCAACTTGTTCCCGTTATCAGCCAAGTACTCACATCCTACACCACCGCCCAGGTCGTATGGACAGCAGATGCAACAGCGCCGGCAGGAGGACTTCCGTTATTATCTTGAACACCTCGAGATGCTGGCGACTTTGCCGGGACAAGTATTCCCTGAGGCTCATGCTGTCAAAAACTCACGAGCTCTTGCTCCCCAAGTAACCCTTAATCCTACCCAAATGCCACTCACTCCCCCTCAAACTCCCCCTTTCCCTGAACAAAAACCACTTCCCCTCCCCCGAAGCTCCGTTCTTCCGCCAGCACAAACCCAAACGAAACCAATAGCTAAGGTTTCTCCCATCACCATCCCCAAGACAAATGCTAACAACCTCCCCTCTCAAAATGACCTCTTCTTCCTCAGACGCATGACCGCCTACCGCCAATCTCGGTATGGCTCACAAAAGGGAATCCACCCAACCGATGGTATTCGCAATTACAAGTTTGATCCGCACTTTTGGGAGAAGAAGGAGAACTGGGATGGGACTGATGATTTCTGGGTCAAGCCCTCGACGAGGAAGAGGAATCACGACGATGAGGACGAGGTTCTTTCGCCTTGCTCGGTTCCGAGGAAGAGAGCAAGGGGTGCCGGGGGAGTATGACGGTGAGGTGAACTTGTGGATGAGATGGTAATGAGATGCGTAGGGGCGTATGCTTTAACAGAGCTTTGTGGGTAGATGGTAGACCTTTACCTTGATAGACCATAAGGACTTACAATATAGATATGCATTGACTGAATAGGACAACCACCCATTGAATACTAGACCTGAGTTGCAAAACTGTACTTATTCATAACGTGACATGTCATGATGTCGTTCTTTTCATCCCCCAACGACATCTCTCTCCTCTCAACATCATTCCTTCCACTCCCCAACGATCCCTCCCCAACCAATTCATAGGACTCCTTCAAGAGCCCCAGCCCAGCAGCCTTCCACTCATGGATGATATCCTGCCACTCGCCTTTCCCCAATTGCGTCGTCCTGAGTCCGGATATATGTTTCTCGATTTCCTTCCGCTTTGCCCTGCTCTTGGACCTTTTCTTGCAAGGGTGTCCGGTTGGAATTGACTGCTTTCTTCTTTTTGGGTCTCGAATCTTGCGATGTCTCGTAAACATGGCTTGTTCAGGTTCCATTACGATTGGTAACCAGAATGGAACTTTTGGCGGAGACAAGCTTCACCTTTGTGAACAATGCAGTTGTTCTATTAATTTAAGCTGTATCCCTCGAGAACCTTTACGCTCCCAGTCACTCCATGACTTGGACTCGAGTTCATCATTGTTCCTCTAAGGCGAGCTATGTTGAAGATGAACGTCACTTGCCTTCGTGAACAGTGCCTCTCTTCGTATTGAGGCTGAAGATACAAGTCACTTAAAGAGTCGAGGCTAGTAAACACCCTGGAGTGTGCTACACGGGGAAGCCAAACTCGTCTTCCGAAACAATGCCCGCCTTCTGGAATAACCCAGCCGTGTTCACTTAAACCCGAAAACAACGCCTTTGTTCCAGCAGCTTGGGGGAAATATGTCTTCCGTTCCGGAACAAAGGAGCCTTGAGTACCGGACGCGAGCACTGCTTCTCTTTGTCCATTGTTGTCCGGTAGCACAACGCGGCATCCGTTCACTTAATGAGACCATTGTGTAGATGAACATGACGGAAAAAACACAACTGGCAGGAGAACAACTACCTTGTAATAGGTCCAACGCCGACATTGATTATGCCTTCACTCGAAGATAAATAGACAATGCCGTTCCCTCGAAAGTGAAACAATGTCTCATCAACAACAAACGCTTTAACAACACCCAAGACAACGACTTCAACGACCACAATCATGCAATCAACCAACTCCTCCTCTTCATCCGGGTCCAGCATGGACTCACCCCTCGAAGCACCTCTCCTCCCTCACGAGCGCCTTCAACCCCTCTCATCACCGCACTCTACGCTCCTACGCCGAGCCCGCCGCTTGGCTCTTGACTCGGATGACTCGATGAATCCAAGTCCTCAGGTTCGTTCCCCTTCCCCGACATGAAGCATTCTGACGGATCCAGATCTTCAAGCTACGACAGCAACGAGACCATCGGCATGCCTCTTCTCCCTCACGAGCAGTTCACCTCGCCCTGGGCCTCCATGTCGTCCATGGGATCCACATCATCGACTCCGACAGCGAGGAGGATACGGATGCGTAAAAACAGGCATCGTCCGAACCCTCTTCTACTCGACCGGGTGCAACGTGCACAGCATGCCCCCATGCTGGAGCCCGAACTCCAGTATGAACAAGGTTCGTGGTTCCCATCCTCCTCTCCCATTGGTACTACCACCATCCTTCCGCCTGACAATCAGCGTCATCGAGGAGAGTTTTGCGCCTCCCGAGCCGATGACCCCCGTTGACGATGAGGTACGTCGGTCACTCCGTCCGTTGTTCGACATGGAGATTTTCGGCAACGAATCGAGTGACCAAGGATTTGGTGCCTGCGCTAACAATGAGACCGAGACGGACATCATCACCAGTCTTGAGGAGGGGTACATGCCACCTGCGCTTGAGACTCAGATCCGTGACGAGGAAGCGGGCACAATGAAGAGGAGTGAGAGTCTTGTTTCGTTCAAGGACCGCAATATTACTGAACCGAAAGCTCCGGCTCCGGCCGCGATTACCGCCTTGAAAAGACGGGTGAGCTATGCTTGCGAGACTGCTACCGGGGTGGTTAAAGTTCCCAGGTGGCGGCTGCGACGAGTTCTTTTGTAGGGAATCTTTTTGATTACCTGATTGAGAAGGGCTTTTAGCGGAAAGTGGTAAGTGGCAAATAGTCATGTTATCTTGGCTTCGTTGTTTGTTCTTGATTTCATGTTTGGTTGATGAACAACTGTAGAGTTATGTACTGACTTATCAAACAGTGGACAAATGTGGGGTTTTGATTTGAATGTTAGTATTGCATCTTTACATAATTAGAAGAATATAACAATGCTGTTTTGGATTCACCAACGTACCTCTCGTGCTGTCCCACGATGTGATTTTCCCATGCAATATCAGTTGTTTGCTGACGCTTGTCGGCATGTTGTCCCCTGACCTCGAAGGGAACTAGCCCAAAGCTTGGCCCCCTCCATTCCAAACAACTTTCCCATCATTGTTCGTCTGTATCCGTGACATTACTCGACCATATGACATGTCGCATCGATACGCATGTGGCGTTTGTAGTTGATAGAGTAGCAACGCGCTTGGTGTACGGTATGGTTGAAACGCGGCCGTCCTGTTACACAGTTCTGTTAGTCTTCGCCCTTCTAATCGCCGCCTTAGAGCCGCACAAGCAAACCTGGGCTGTAGTTACATAGTGGTCAACCAAGTATTTACCTTGCAAGCCATGAGTCTCAAGGGACCAGGTCTCACATTTTCCGGCCGGCAGACTCCCGATGCTCTTATGCCCTCTTGCTCCCCGCGGAACGCGTGCCCGCCATGGGGTCAATGTGTTACCCGGTCTTGTCCATGTACGACGGAACCCGATATTAAAAGATTCATGCACTTGGCCGTAGTAGGGAACTTATCCCGACTGCACTTGGATACTCCCATTATCTTGAGCTAGGAGAAAGCGTGGATCGGAAACGGGTACGTACGTATGGGGGGGTCCAGGTCAACCTCCGACGATGGAAAGGGGGAGATTGGGAGAACTTTGTCTGGATGATAAGTCGCAGTAGTGTTGCCTTTATTGTTTCCTGATCTCCTCCCCTTTGGATTTGCATGATCGTATCTTTTCTCATCTTGCATACTATTGGGGCATTGTAAGCAGCACATGACCATCAAACTTCTCGACCAAGGGATAGGACATACCGTATATACGCTTCCAACCGCATGCCGCTACTGTCCAAGATGACCCCTCGGTAAATGCAGCAGTATTACCGAAGCAACCAACATCACGGGAGTGAACTCTTCCTCGATCCGTCTCAAAGGGTTCTTCGGAAACCAGAGGCGTTCCGACTCGGCTACCTCCAGCTTGGTATCGTGCCAGTCGGGACCCATAAAATCAATGCGTGTACCTCTAGACCACTGCTACCAGGCAACCAGAGGGCACAAACAAGCAAACACAATGAACTACTCCCAACACCACCACCACCCAGCCAACACTTCTTCAGCGCAAGAGACTCGCATCCTCACCACATTTCCAACCGAAGGCCTCCCGGACCCGCGCGTCGAAGAGCTCCGCCGAGATGAAGTTCTTTATCCACCCTCCGCTCCTGGCGACTTTCCTTTTCACCTGCGCATTCCTCTACTCACCCAACTAAATCGATGGTTCTGTTGTCAATGTGCAACCAGAGCAATCCACTCTCTGCAGAACGATGGACACAGGGGACTCGACAAGATTGGCATGGTGAACAGCAAAGCGTTTGATCGCTGTCACGACCCAGCCTGCTCTCATATTCAGTGTGCCAACTGTGCCCTTGGACCCGGTTTTGGCGGTCTCTTGTCCTTCAACAGCTTGCTACCTCTCGGAGGGGGTAGAGGTGCCCACGCGCAGGGACCAACGATCGTCCGAACCGTCGCAGGCCTACACGCTCACCCTTTCCATATTGACCCATGCCACTGGGAATGTGCCTGCCGGGAGTGGATGAGCAACGTGTTTGATTCGCGTTGCACGATGCACTTGACGAGGTGTGCRAACCCGCGCTGYCAGTTTCGCAACCGAAGAGACGTGGGAGTGTTGAGGCCGGATAGCGTGGTGCTGAATCGGTAYGGRCAACGGTTRGGGACAGCGGATCAGCGAGTTGTCGAGAGGAACGGTCCGTGGATGGTGCAGAGACACGGTTTGGGCATGGTACCTGAGAAGGGTCAGAGAGATAAGGGAAAAGGGGTAGTACTCCCGGGACATCCACCCCCGGCACCAACCGGACCACCCACGGCGGTGTTGCTGGATGTGTTCAGACAGAGGGCTACTGGATATGGGGCTGACGAGATGGATATTTGTGGGGATGAGGACGAGGACATACCAGTATGGAAGCCAGGGTGTCCGGCGCCGAGGTATAGACGCAGACGAGCGCCGCCGCCGCCACCACCATTCGACAAACCAGATGAAGTTGCCACTTACCTGTCAGAATATCTGGCTAGCATTCCGCGGGGATCCACTCAGCCTATGGTGATGGCCAGCTCGGTGAGGGGAGACTTGTCACGACCGGGATTGGTGATGATGAGCGGAAGAAGAGAAGACAATGACAGTCGAGGTCCAATTCAGGGAGTAGGGTTCAGCCATCCTTCTAGAGCAGGTCACCATTCTGGTCATGGACCACTGGCGGTGGGGGTAACCGCAGCCATGCCGTCGACATCAACCAGATCTGTTGGGTTTTCGGGTTCGAGTGACGGCCGGATGGGCAATGAGTGGCATCGGATGTAATGGGCAAGAAATTCTTCAAAGAATTCGTTCCCATGGAGAGGCCAGAAATCCAATCGCAGAAAGAGGCGAATTATGTTTGGATTCTGAATGTCAAAGAAAAATTGGCAAGCTTCTTGGAGAGAAAGAGCGGTCGAGTGTCTGGACAAAAGCAGAAGGAGCAACCGCTTGTGCTCATGCTCAGTCCGACGTCCCGACCTGCATGCAAATCCCCCACAATCGCAACTGCAGTGCAGGCACTATCAAAAAACCGGCAGGAAACACTCTCGCAATTCGATTCAATCAAAGATCATATGGAATAGTACCTGATAGAATCCAGATATATCTCAGCACTCCCATGCTCTCACGAACATTCCCATCCCGCTGAAGCGATACCGTGATGACCTCACCCTGTTCTTTGCATTCTCATCTTTCACCCAAAGCAACTCACCAACTTCCACTTCTCAGCTCCCACCCAATCCCCTCCACCCTTACAAATCCCTAACCATCCAAACACTCCCCTCCACCTCTCCCCCCTCAAAAACCCTAAAACCCACCTTTTCATAAAACCTCACCACCTTCTTATTCTCCCCAGCAACCCCAAAATACACTCCCCTTCCACAATCCAACTTCCCCCCACCGCCTTCCTTCACAACCTCCCTCACCCCCTCCACAAACCGCTCGATCATCCTCCTCCCCCACCCCCTCCCCTGCCACCCCTCCAACAAATCAATATGCAACATGGCCCTCCACCCTTCCACCAACTCTTTTTTCCTTGCTTCCGCGGCACCGCCCTCGGGCCCTGACAAGACCAGCCATTGAGGGTTATAAGCGTGTTGAGCTAGAGAAACTGGATTCACCTTCAGTACTTCCTTCTTCTCCCCAGACTCTGAATCAGTCTCGGTTACGGGAAACGGGAGGAGCCAGCTCTCTAGTGTGTCGAGTTGTTTGGGCGGGGGGACGTCGAGGAGGCCTTGTGGGGATTGGAGCACGTCCTGGATGTAGCGAGGGTAGGAAGCGGCGAAGGAGTGCACGTCCGGGGTGCCGATTACGTAGCCTACTACTTTTTCGTTTTCTGAGGGAGAAGAGGAGGAGGTGTCGTCGACCAGGACGAAGCAGGTTTGTGGGGAGAGGTGGGTGAATTGGAGACACCAGATGTAGGGGGACATGCGGGCGGCGACGGGGTCGGYGGCGAGGGTTGGGGGGAGGGTTGCGCGGCACTGATGGGGTTTTGGTGTTAGTGACTTGTTTTTCTTTTGGAATAATGTAGGGTTTGGTGAGGGATGGATTGGTAAATGGATATAATGTTGGGCTGTAAGAGATGCGGTGGAAAGGAAGGATGAGTGATTGAGCAGTGTTGCATGGTGAAATGAGGCGCTTCAAGTTGACACTTACAATGTGCATGCAAGCCTCAGTATCTCTTGGTTCAAAGGGGCGAATGAAGGGCATGGTTGCGGTTGAGGCTTAGCTGAGTTATTGACACGAGGAAGTCGTTGAAGATGGTTGCTGTTCTGGGTTTTTCTTCCTTTTTATATGTCAACTCACGTCTAGACGGCAAGAAGAAGGGAACTCAAGAGGGAGCAGGTGAGGGGTTGGTTACCTTGAATAATACAATATTACCTCTATCCAGTTTCACATATGACGACGCAACGCCAACATCAGCCTATAGTGGTACTTTGAAACAATATGTTACTGACCGGTGTAGATGGATGAGGCTTCCCGAAGTTTACCCCGTTGCTTACTTCAATATTCACACAAGAGGTAACATAGTGGATAGGTCTGGACCCCTTACCCACTCCGGCTTGGCTGAATCTGACATTTAACCCGGAGCAATCAAGCGTCTGGGAGAACTTCGGAAGACGTAGGTTATCCGGGCCGCTTTTCCCCTCTAGTGTATTCCTTGTGCTACCGATTTAGTATCTCCGCCAGGTCAGCTCAACTTCTCCAGCCTAATGACGGAGAAGCAGTTGACATGATCTCTCTTAACTGAGACTCGAAGGTGGCTCTTGGATCAAAAGTTGGTATATTTCCTATTACCTAAGAACCTCCCATAACCGTCCTGGTAACCTAACCCCCACTTCCCATCGGCATCCAGCCGTGTCCATACACCCTTGGCTCATGTTCTCCTTTCCCCATTCCCCTTGATTCTTCCCATCTCCCTCTTCCTCGCCGTAAGGACTCCATAGGTAGTTTTTTTCGAGCCAGCCTCTTCGAAGAGTGACCAACCCGCCGCTGCCATGCACGGAATCCTAAATCTTTTTTTGTTCTCCCCGCGCAGAACTCCAGGAACTGCGCACGCTCACTCAGATACCTCGCAAGCAAACAAAAGTAGAAGACAAATAAGACATATGAGGGGCCAACGGCAAGCCGCTGGAGACAGGGTAGAAGTATAAGACACTAYGATACGAGATGTTCGACAAAGAATTAAGAAAAGAAAATTGTAGGTATAACAAGTTTTGTACACGAAGTTGATCTAGATGCAGAGGTATCTCGATTTCATAAGCCTCATACCAAAACGGCGGCCACTCCTGCCTCCAGTGCCACACGCCTTATAACCCGAAAGTAACACAGCCCTGAAGAAAGAAAAGACGGGTTTCAAGGAACGGAAAATGATAAAAAAATGTTTTGTGCAAATCAGTGACAGAAATTGCTGCACCAATCGGCTTCCAAAGAAGAGACAAGATGCGCTTAGAACATGCCACTAGGGCTATTTGTGCTGTGGCTCGACTTGTTGAGAGAGAATGTTGAGCCATTCTCCCTCATATTGGCAAGAGCTCGCCCAACGCGGCCAGTTGATTCCATGTGAGGTTTGCGCAACCGTTGTCGGTGGTCAGACTTTCCGGCCTCTTCGTCGTCACTAACAGAGAAGGCACTTTGCGTTTCAGCATCCGACCCAACCATGCTCTCCGTCTGGCTGGCAAATGGAGGACGAGGCATTCCCATCCCGGCACCATCAGTAGTATCGCGCGGGCTCTCGCGTCTGCGACGAGGGTTGATGGGTGGAACTGGAGGTGCCGTAGTAGGTACAGGTGGTACTCCCGCGCGGCTGCTCGGGCGAGACCCGCCTTCCTGTGAAAAACCATGGGGCAAATCCATCGTCGGCATACGGCTGGTTGCCATCACAAACGTCGGCTCAGAGATTTCCCGTTTGTCTACGAAGCGCTTCGCTGTTTCTGAAGGTGGCTGGGATGCTGCAGGCTGTCTTGATCTGGGACCGAATGTTGGCGTTCCCGCTGGCCCCGCGGTATACGGCGAAGGAGGCATTGGCGATGCGGGTGATGGCTGCCCTGGGTAGGCACCGTATCCCGGACGGCCGGCTTTCAGATTTCCTGCAGACTTGGATCTATCAAGCACATGAGGCGAAGGCATGGGGGAAGGGGCGCCGCGGTTGGGATAGCCTTGGGGTGGCATGATGGGAGACTGCTTGATGTTTGTGCCAGGAAGACCAGGAGATCGCATTGGGCCCCGAGGGCTCCCAGGCGCCAATTGCCCGTCTTGTTGCAACATGTGGTGGTGCAGCCAGCGGCTTTGGGACGTTGATCTTCCCCGGTTGGCATCCGAATCACTTCTCTCACGGCTGCCAGGCATGATGTGAGCAGGAGGAGAGTTGCGATGCATTCCATATCCACGCTCCTGACTAGGGCCGCGTGAACCATACTGCATCGGATGTGCCTTCCTGTCCCTGCTCGGCGTTCGTCCCCTTCCGGGAGCTCTTGGAGGCGATTGCAAGGCCAGCGGTTCCATGTTGCTTGATTCATCCGGAGACTGCGCGGTCGTGGAAAGCTGCTGTTGTGCAAGAGCCTCAAGCTCCTTCCGCTTTTGCAGCTCACGTTTAGCGTTTCTGAATGCCATCAATCCTGGGTGAGCGTTTGAAGTATCCTCCTTGTCGTTTGCGGACTGAGATGAGATGTCATTCTCAGTCTCGGAACTATGACGAGCCTGGCGCGCCTTGCTCCTCTCTGGGATCGCTTGTACGGCTGTCTCCCTCTCGTCAAATGAATCCTTGGTTGGGCTCCGAGAACTGCTCATGGTGCCCCCAAGGCCCAGAAGCTTTAGGCTGGACTTGGATTGACTTCCCGAGGTATTCCTTGAGCGATCAACCAGAGAGCTGCTGCTTGACTTTGCCTTGAGGATGCTGATGCCCAAGGGGTTCAAGGAAGATTGACTGCCTTTATGGGAGGGAAGTTCTGGCTGTCTGACTGGTGATGTCGCTCTGCTGCTATCAGACTCGGCATAAGAAGTCAGTCTTTCCCTCACTCGTCGCCGAGCTTCGGCCAGTTGACTTGCGAACTCGTCCAGTTCGCTGTCGGTATTGCTGGATCTGTTCGAAGCCTTGGACAGCCCGTGGTCGGTCGCGCTGCTCGACCGGTTGGAGGGCGCGGAGTCTGCGGCAGGTGTTTCCTTCTGCACTGCTTCAGGTGCCTGGTTGTCAGTGCTTGGCTTGACACTGTTTCCGTAGTAGGCCAGTGTCCATTCTTGTTCGGGCGCAATCCATGGGGTAACCTTGGGCTCCGGCAACATATCGAGCGGTCGCGGCTCAGGACCGTTATTTTGAGTGGGAGCACCCCAGATCGAGGAAGCATTGCTGTCCGAGCGAAGGTGTGAACGAACTAGGCCACCAAGTCCAGCGTTGGGGCCTAGAGTAGGAGAGTCTGCCGATGCAGGCTCGACTGACTCTTCGATTGAAATTGTTGGGTTTTCGGGCTTTATTGATGTGTTGATAGAGAGCGGGGGTGGAGCAGCAGCCCCCCTCAGCGCAGGGTGTTCCTCATCGGCAGGACGTTGAAGGCTGAGCTGACCGGAAAGGGCTGCTAAAGCTTGAGCTTGAAGACTTTCGGGTGTTTGCGAATCGAGATCGGTAGATGCGGGCTCTTCTTCCACTGCTGGCTGAGTCCAGAGAGGCTCCCCTCGTCCCTCAAAGGGCTGTCTGTGGGTAGACGATTCCCGTGAACGAGCGGTAGCGAAAGAAGCATCAGACTCTGCCCGGAAGCGACGGGTTGGCGTCTCGCGACCCTGCTGCAGCTGGATTTGGCGCTGGGCGTACTTGGTCTCGTCGTATGGTTGCGAAGGCTTCTGAAACACTCCCATAGCGGTGGCTTTTCCAACATCGTTAGGCTGAATGGGCAACAGAGGGTGCGGTTCGCCAGTCTCGCTGATGGGGGGACTGAGTGGAGGAGAGCCACCAAAGTTTAGCTTGGGATCCGCCTGGGGAGCAGCCCCATTTCCCAAGTCCCCAGTACCAGTCGCAGGAGTAGTGATCGGAGGACTGACTGACCTTAGCTGAGGGGCGCTTGTTTTGCTTGCGAGGGTTCGTTCCTCGCCCAGCCGGTCACCAAGGGCCTTGACGCCCGAGGCCGCGGTCCTCTGGCGGTTGAGAGACTCGATCCTCGATAGGACAGAGGATTGTTCTGGCCCATCATGGCTCGTGCTTTGCTCGTATAGGCGTCTCTTATGGGTCACCGATCGGTCAAGAGCGGGGGTAGAAGCGGCTGAGGTAGGGGTAGTTGACACATATCCTGCAGGCTGTGATGTGATCGAGTTGGCAGCAGTGGAATTGCGCGCCATGATGGAAGCCGACGAGGTGGTCGAACTCGTCTCCCGTTTGCGATTGTATCCCAAGGGGGGCGGTGACTCGGATCGTTGATGGTCTTCATGCTCCTCCTCCTGCTCATGCTCTTGCTGCTCCTTTTCTTTCTCAGAGATACGCCAACGCTGAAAAGCGGACAAGGCGACATCGTCATCGGCGTACAATGCCCGGCCTCCCAGGCCGCCAGACTTGGCAGCAGGCACCTTGTAGATCTTTTGCCTTCCGCCAAACAAGTTGTTACCCTCAATAGGTTTCCCGCGAGTTAATATGCTTCCACCATTGTCCCAGTCAGCAGAAGCAATCGAATCGCTCCTGAGAAAGTGAGAAGAAGCTTTGATGGACTCCACCTCGGCAATGTCCCCAAGACCTCCGCCGGCTGCACCAAACCCAAAGTCAGCAAGTCGCGATTGTCGCTTTGGGTAAAGTACACTGTCATCGCTGGCCTTGCCAATCTTTGTGTTGGGGTCGTCTTGCTCTCTTAGCATGGAAAAGCGAGCTGACAGATTTGTCATGAGAAGACTTGTGCGGAAGTTGTCGTCGGAAGGAAGGGCTGTCGAGAGATCGAATTCCTTCTTGGGTTCCTCTACCGGTGCCTTCTTCCCCTTCCTGAACCCCTTGAAGCCTGACAAGGAGGAGTGCTCGGAGTCTTCGCTAGAGCGGGCGATTGCGGCGGCCTCCTCCTTGGCCTTCTTTTTAGTTCTGAAGCGATTCATGCTGGCGGTTTGTGGTGCGGTGTCGGGATATAAACAAGCTCACACTGACGGAGAGGAGCGAGGCTCAGTTAAAAGAATTACCCCAGATCAGATCAGAGTGGCGGATGGTGAGATTTGCATTCCATCCAGGGATGTAGTGCAGATCGTATTTTGCGTGGGTTCACCCGAAGCGATCTGGTCGGTGGTATGGCAAGACGAATCAAGGGACGTCCCGTCAACCTGTTTAGATGCTGTGTTGCGTTTCTAAGTGAGGGAGGACTGTGTGTCAGCGTGGTCTCGTGCAAAGTGCAACGGCGCCCCTTGCTCGTGCTCGCGGGGATCCCAACCTTTTGTACCAAGACCCCGGGCCACTCACCGTATGTTTCGCCGCCGTTATCGGGCGAGTCCGAAGCCGTATACCCGCCTTCTATGGTCAACAAAAGCAGAGAGGTTTGTGATAAAAGCCCTGGGCAAGAGACGTGAGTCTGGTGTTGCGAAAGCTGCAGGGGCAATAGTGTCGAAAAGTCGAGGCGTCTTTACGATGTCCCGATCTGTTTATCGCACAGCACCGATTTCCAGTCTTCCGATTGAATATCGCCGGTCGATCGGGCGTGGGAAGTTTCGGTTGGTGAAGATAACACAGTGAGCGAGTGTGGTGAAGAAGAAAAAAAGGTCGAGATGTTCTGCCTTGGATAAAAGGCAGGATGGCGGAGGAAAGTTTTTCGGTATGTCAGGGATAGGACGATCTCGCGTCACATCCAGATGTTTGGGTTTACTGGTATTTTGGTCGCAGGATACCGACAGATATTCGAGAGAAAAGAGCGGACGAAGAGAAGGCGTCGTCGGAGAAGAGGGTTATTCTTCTTGTTGTCGGCCAGGTAAAGGAGTGACCACCGGCGCGCGGGCACACCAAGTGCGGGTTGGAACGCGGGGAACCGATAGCGACGAGAGGCTGAAGAGGGACTTGTCGTCGGACCTGAAGCTGGTGGTCAGAGGAAGAAAATGGTCGGACGACAAGATGCGACGGGATGGGACGAGGTTTTGGGTTGTATGGGTTGGGGCCAGGCCTGGGAACCTGGATCTGGGGATGAAGCAAGGTGGAAAAGGTTAGGTCGCCGGGGAGGTTCACCTTCGGAGGAGGAGGACCGTCAACTTTCTTTCTGGATGCACAGACACTGCAGGGCAGGGCACGCACACGCAAGGAAGTCCCAGGGCTCGTCTAGGCACCAAGGGCACCAAGGGCACCTGCAACTCCACTGAGCCAGGAACGACTGCAACAACACACCTGAACAGTGGGGCCATACAGCACCTGGCAGCGCATTGGAGCGCATTTGGAGCGCCTTGGCGGCCGACCTGGCTTTTTCACCTTCACCGTGGGAGCACTGGGGAGGAGCGACTCCCGCCGTGCACCGGATAACCTCCAAGGGGGAGGGGGTGTGTTTATTGTAGGTCAATTGAGCTCTGTCATTGGCTGGCGGAGATCCGTCCATGGAGAAAAGGGGCATGCAAAAGAGATTTGTGTGACAAACGATTCCACCGTGTGTCTGGCGCCCACTCGTGCACCACTCCCCTCCAAAAATGGTGCGCTTTCGGTGCTCCAGGAAATGAAGCTGCCCAAGCCAATTTCATTGGGCAAAGTCCTCGAGAGAAGGTCGGACAGGGGCAAAAAAGAAAAACCGGAAACGCGACGACTGAAAACGAGTGGACAGTGCTCCTTTCATCCTAATTATCCCCTGGCTCCCACCAGTCTCCAATCTGTTTCCGTCCCTGCAGAGTGCAGCCTGCACTGACCTCGCTGGCACTCTCGACTCTCTAGGTATGAGACGAGGGCATCGTGGGGAGGGCGTGAGAGTGCCATCAGATTGCCGCCAACCCCATGGAGAGCGATAAGCCAAGGCTACCAGATCGTCGACAACAATCACGACTGACATTGGGATTGAGATTGAGCTTTTTGCGATCCATGATCCAGGGCGGTTGTCTTTGCGCTTGTTTTATGGGGGTACCGATTTAACACTATCCCTAAGGTTCGTCCCTTCTGATTTCATCCCATCTTGTTCCTTGTGAGGTAACTTTGTCAGGTAGGGCAAGGCGGATCCCACTTTAAAGTGTTGCTTACCTTTTCACAGGAACATCCCTTATTTGGACAATTGTCACAAGTCATGGTGTTGAGCTCATCAGGCATGTCCTTTCTTTTGGCTTTTTCTTTGTTTACAAATTGTTTTCCAACCTTTGAAATGGCCCAGAAACACACCCCTCCATCACCCGCTTTGTCATTGGGCGCGGTGCCGGTGTGTACGTACCTTACCGTACAGGTATGGCGTTGCGGCATGCGGATGCGGTGCGGGTCGCTAGTCGGCGGCGGCAGGGTGCTGCAACCCACGACATCTTTTTACTGCAGGTACAGGACAGTATTGTATCTTACAGTGCTGCATCTGACTGCCTGTGCATGATGACAGGATACGATTTGTTGGAAAAGGGGAAAGCTCTCGGCTCTGTTCCTCTCAGAGTTGAATGCCTCGACGTCGAGGCCCAACAACAAGAACTCTTCGCGTGTACTCCCGCCACTATTCACGCAATTTGCCAACGAATCAGTGTTGAAATAACAAGTTGGAATTGTCATGGACCTTGTTAATACGAGAGGGCCAGGCGAGCAAGGTTCTTGCCATTTCCACTAGCCGAGCTATCTCGGGACACCCGACATCCGCAAAGCATCACCAGTCTCGCCAGTCGATACCTCTCACCTGAACAGTGGCACAACACCGCGGCGGGAACAGAGGCGGCTGCAAACAAAGCTTTTGCTGACGGCTATTTGCTCCCATTCTCTTTGCATTATGGCCGTTCGGCACTTAGGCTTACGGCCAAAGAGTCGAATCATGGTTCGAGCGGGCAATAGAGGCGGACGTGGGGATGATGGTGGCCAAAGTATCGAACCAGCCAGACGTCCAAGAAGACACACATTTTGCCGGTGCGACAATGATGGATCAGGACTCGACCAACTGACTGGATTATTTACGGTGACGGATGTCCAGACTTGGGGTCTCTGTGCTACCGCGATATACGAATAAAACCTGGTCGGTTTCTGGTTGTGCGACACGGATGCAGACTATTGTCTTGTTCGGGGTCGACAATCACCCCAGACTGGACGCTCGCTGTCTCAATGTGCTCCCCTACTCCCCCGGATCTACACCAGAATGAAGACGCAAAGGACTTCAGCTTGCATGATTGGATGTATCATGCCGCAGAGGCCAAACGAAAACTCATGCACCCCACGCCGCCGTCGTGGAGCTTGGGGGTTCCTCGAGAAGTGACGGACATTGAGCTGACCAGCCACAGAATTCCACCCATTCACAGCAAACGGCAACATCAGCGAAGGCGGATTTTGCGTTTGCAGTGAGCGACTGATAGTCGTGTTTTTCGCACCATCTTTTAGCTGGTTGGTTTCACTGGCCGTTGTAGAGCCCCAAACCGTCGTGTTCGACCCCCTTTCACCCTCCGATTGGGTCCGTGCAGAAGAAGGCTCCTGCCCATCCTTCATGGCCATGTCGCTGATGGTCAGCTGTACCGTGTGGTGCAGGTTGGAAAAGAAGCAAAGGCATGTCAATAACGAATGCATCCTGATATGTTTTGTGACCGCACCCAATTACAGGATCACAGTTGGTAATATTGCGAGGTTTTTCTTGGTGGATCTTGTCAGCTAAATGCACGACGGGAAAGAGTACGGCAGGTCCACTAGGCACACGCCCTCCCCGGCTCTAGCCGCCGCGACAGCCGTCCCACCTACACGGATCGGCCAGGGTTCCGCGATCCAATTAGGAGGAGCACTTGACGGCTGTACCTGACGCTAAACCCAACCTGTCTTGATGGGCACTCCACAACCACGAGAAATCAATGCAACCTTGGTAATCTTGTGGAGCAGTTGGAGGTGACCGTTTTTGGCGCGCCTTGCGAATGCTGGCCTGGCCTGCAGCAGAATGGGCCTTGATCCATTTCCAAGATGAGCGTCCCCCACCATCTGATACCATTGCTGCTAAGAAATGGAAACTTATCTTCAACTTGTCCCCAGAGCGGAACTGATGATGTAACAGAAGATAATGAAACAAGGAAACAAAGAGGTCCCACCACACTGCATCACGGTCTCAAAGTTTCAGTCCAAGACAGCATCAAGACTGACAAGGAAAAGAGGGCGAGGGGTCGGCAGTTGAGACTTGAGTGCTTGAGGGGTGCTGCTCGCTACCATGCAGGTGAGTAAACGGCTGAACAGGTCAACCCCGCATTGCACAGACAAAAAGAGAAGAAAACCCCCCCTGACGAAAACCCCCCCTGACGAGAACTCGTACCATGGACGATATTATCACTTGACACAGTTGTATAGAGCAGAAGAAACGTGGAAATGATTCTGAGATGGGAGGTCGGAAGGTCTGGTGCGCGAGAGTCGACAGCGCGGAGAAGGGCATACAAGGCAACTTTTTCCATGTCGACGTCTCAGACATGCGTGGCGGTCACCAACACTACACTTCAGACCCTTTGTATCACCATGATTCCCAAAACCATCTTGGACAACTTCAGTCGAATCCCCATCAAGACGTTTAGTCTACTTTGCAAGAGTCAGACTTTTGTCTCTTTTCCACCTCTCACTTTCCAGGCAATTTCTTTCTGACGTTGGGCAGATATCTAATAAGACGGCTGCCTTCATTTAACGCACCCCCGTCAGTGACGATATTTCTCACCCAAATGCAATCATCCTATCATCATCTCCCGGCGTCTCTATTCCCAATCAAGACATCATCTCGAACTCTTCTACTTTACATAATCTTCTTCCCAACAATTGCATTCAACTTCCCGCTACAAGGTGCGCATCATTTCCGCAACCTTGGAAGCTCGTGGTTGCGCCCCACAACACCATGCCCCGAGCACTGCATGATCGACACCACCAAAAATCTTGGTGGAAAATCCTTCTGCCTTGGGTCAATCTTGGAAATCTTGGGTCGGATTGGCAACGACAAAGAAGCATTTTCTTCTACCGGGCCCGCATGGGACTTCGGCGTTGATCAATCGGCCTAGAACGAAACAATTTCACGGTATCGGATTCTGGAGAGTCCATGTCGAGAAGGGGAATCTCGATGCGAATGCGATTTCGACCAGGTGAAATGGGGAGGGTGTGATCATGGTAAGGCATGGCATTTTCATACCTCTACTCACAGCAGACAGTTCCCCCACAACAACACCCTTCCATCTCAATCTTATCAGATCCTGTAATTTCGCCTTGCATTCCTGCGTCAACCAACATACTTGGCACCTCTTTACCATCTTTTTCTTCTTTACTCGTTCAACACATGGGCTCAGGTCTCAACCGTCACACAAAGTAAGCCCTGAATCCTTTAGCCCGCCCGTCCGTCTGTCCGTCCTCGTCAGACCTTCCCAGTCCGTCCTACATCGTATCAAGACACCCAATGTGACACCAAATCTCCGCTTGCCCATCACGTGTCGCCGCGGCCACAGGTAAGTCGTTCATCCGAGTCCTCTCATTATCCTTCGCTGTGACGCGCGGCAAGGTCAATATCAATAATGTCAAGGCAGTCTTGGGAGTAGAGTGGTAGCACGGTGTGACGGACGCGGTCTCGGTGAGTCTCTCGCTTCACTGTTATTGTTGATTCGACCCAGACGCGAGATTTCAGACGTAGGATTATATTGAACACGCACAACTAGGCGCCGGCTTGTTTGGTGTTATACCTCTGGGATACTATAGTAACCTCCTCCATGGGTTATCCCACCGACTGGAACAGCGGGTCGGGAAGAGGTTATAGATGCGGGCATGATAACCGAGATTCTGGGTTTAAAATGGACCTATGAACATGGTCACGGCTTTCTTTGCGTTGTAGAGATATGCAAGGCACCAGAGAGATATTTCCGCATTGGGTGGTATCCCGTTCCAGAAGAAGTCTTCTTTGCCTCGTGCCTCGTGCCGTCCCTGTCCGCCTGTCCGCGCTCTCCCGAGAACTCCAAGCGAAGTTTTCACATGGAAAACTATAAGTCCTTGCAAGGAGTTGGGGGCATAGGTATAGACATATGATATGGCCCGCTATACCTACCTAGTCCGTTGTCTGGCCGTCCACACTCCGCCCACCCGCCCGGAAGGAATACTTCCATAGAAGTTCTCCTTCAACGGCTGTGATGATAAACCCGGATTTTCCAGTCAGTCAGCGCCAAGTTCATACCCGTTATCCCGGACCTACACTAGGTAATATCTCCACATGGTCCCCCCTTCATATTCTCCGAGGTGCATCAGTATGTAAAGGATTTTAAATAGTCCCGTCTCCACGAATCGAGATCAAAGCAAGAGTCTATCCTAAACAAGCTCTTCTTTTTCGTCGAAAAAAAGTCTTCTCCCGCCGTTCGTCACATGTTCCCGTCGTCCTCATGCTTCCATCCGATGCTCGACCGTTGTGGTTTGCACGTGGGTGGAAGATCATGAAAGGCCCGACGTAGCCGAGAATGGTTCCGAATGGTAGCCCAGACCGTTAACGAACAAGACTGCTGGACGCAATTCTATAATACCTTGAGGAAGCGCCTGTTGCATTCGCTTGTGAACAGCGTTGCGATGGTGGTATTTCTTGGGAGAGAGAGGTGTTCTGAGCGCTTAAAAGGCGAGGAATTGACGAGGTTACGGTTCTTTTGTGTCATTAGTAAGCATTGATAAAACACTCTTTCATATGGTTTCTTAGTTTACCAGACAAAATTCCTTGAGGAGGAAGACAGACAAATGTCTCTTCATGGAAGATGTCCCGGGGAAGTGGAAAGAAGGTGAGGAGACGGAAAGCGCCGATGCTGTTAGTGCCATGTCCCGTTAATTGTTAGTGATCGGAAGTGGGTCTACACTTTTGCACTAGGGAAAGAAGTCAAACCTCGACAACTTGACTCCTTTCCTTTGAGTCCTTCCCAACTCCTTACCAGAATCCTGAGTGAGCCTCTCCATCTCAATTGCGCAGCAACATGTATTGACAGGAAAGGGGGCAAATGGATTGTAGAAGCGGTCGAGCGAACCGCTCATCTTTAACTGAGACACAACTGCCTCTAACCACTTCATCAGTCTGCCAACTACACTGTACTCTGTGGACCATTACCTTTGCTTGGCGATGAAAGCTGGCGGCCGCGTCATCCGCTAAAAATACCCGACTGGATGCAAGTTCATGATCCCCCCGCAGAAAATCACTGTCTATCGGGTGCCCTCATCGCCATGAAAGTCTAGAACAGCTCGTTATACAGTCTAAGAACATGAATCCTACCTGACATGAGCATTTCTCCATCTGCTTGCCGCAACGCCTGCACATTCTACAGTGCCAGGCCGTCTTAGGCGGTTACGTGCACTAACACTTACAGGTTTCATCATCCATATATAACAGATAGCGCCCTTACCGCTATTTCCCCCTCACGGCATCCAGCGCCAACCACCATGCTTGTCCATCTTCAACATGCAACACCCTAGTGTAACGAAACCGGCGGAGGTCCCGTCCGTAACTGCGTGGCAGCCGCACCCATTCAGCCTAGGGTCCACTAACTGGCGGTAAGAAGATCATTTAAGGAGCCCAGTACCGTACCGACGTGCTGGGTTCTTCAACACGAGAATCATCTGGGGATACGTGGGTGTTGCCCAGTCCGCCGTCTTCAAGGACCAAAGCTTGATCCAATATTAACCACGCGCCGATCATCTTTCAGCGACAGAACCAGATCGCCAATATCGTCCTTCTCCTCGTGGCAGTCTTATCATCTTCCGATCATCAAAGGGGGTCATACGTATAACCAAAACTTGGCGCGATATCCGGTTGACTGCCTATACCAAAGGGACACCCGAGAACTTTGGAGAAATGCAATAATCCAACCCACAACCACAATCATGAACCATCTCAGCAGTCTCTACGAGCAGCTGCTACGGCCACCAACAAGCCTCCCAGGCCCAGGCTACTTCGCCGACCAAGCAAAGCAAGTCGTCTTCTCCATGAAGGGCGCCGTCTCCCTCCTCTGCGCCGCCGCCTCTCTACAATCATGCAGTAGTCTACCATCATCATCATCAACCCCTTCCTCAAAACACCAACACCATGAAGGGGAACACCCCTCCGAACTCCCTTACTACGGCCTCAGCCCGCCCATCTACCCCACCCCCCYCGCCAACGGCACCTCYTCCTCCCGCTGGTCMKCCGCCTACCAGCASGCCCTCGCRCTCACCTCSCAAATGACTGCCTTCGAACTSCAAAACCTCACTCGCGGCTACCCGGGTCCATGCGTAGGCAACACCGGCGCCATCCCCCGCCTCTCCATCCCGTCGTTCTGCTTCTACGACGGCCCCTCGGGCGTACGCGGCCAGGAACTCGCCTCCGCTTTTCCCGCGGGTATTCACCTCGCCGCGACGTGGGATTCCGACCTCATGTACCGCTACGGCCSGGCCGTGGGCGCTGAGTACCGCGGAAAGGGAGTGAATATCGCTCTGGGACCGCTGGCAGGGCCGTTGGGCAGGGTGGCGAGGGGAGGAAGGAATTGGGAAGGGTTGGGGAGTGATCCGTACCTGGCTGGCGTCGGGATGGGGAGGATTGTGGAGGGCGTGCAGGGGGAAGGAGTCATTGCTACTGCGAAGCATTTCTTGCTCAATGAGCAGGAGTATAGGAGAAGATGGGGACAGGATGCGCCCGATGGTGAAGGGCATGCGATTAGTGCAAATGTTGGGGACAGAGCGCTGAGGGAGGCGTATGTGTGGCCGTTTATGGACGGGCTGAAGGCTGGTGTCGGATCCGTGATGTGTGGGTATAATAGGGCGAATCACAGCTATGCGTGCCAGAACTCCAAGTTGCTGAATGGAGTGCTCAAGACGGAGCTGGGGTTTGAAGGGTTTGTGGTGAGCGATTGGGACGCCCAGATGAGCGGCGTAATGTCAGCAAATGCCGGGTTAGACGTGGTGATGCCGCGGGATGGGTTCTGGGGCGAGAAGTTGATAGAGGCGGTCAAGAACGGATCGGTGGCCGAGGAGCGGTTGAACGACATGGCGACCCGCGTGCTGGCGGCGTGGCTATACGCAGGCCAGGATAACAGCACCTACCCACCAGTTGGTGTCGCGCCGGGCGGCCAGCTACCCGACCCGGTTGACGTACAGGAGGACCACGCGGATCTTATCCGGGAAATCGGAGCGGCGGGAACGGTCCTGGTCAAGAACGTCAACGGCACGCTCCCCCTCACCAAACCCAAATTCCTTGCTGTCTACGGCTACGACGCCATCGCCAAGTCCGCTCCTTGGGAAAACCCCGACCGCTACGGCGGCGGCTACGACGTCAACCGCGGCTGGATCACCTTTAACGGCACCTTGATCACCGGTGGCGGCTCCGGCAGCTCCACGCCTCCCTACGTCGTCTCCCCCTTCGAAGCCTTGTCTTCCCGCGTCCGCGCTGACCGCGGCATGCTCCGCTGGGACTTCCACTCCGCCAACCCTTCCCAGCAATACCTCAACGCCGACGCCTGCCTCGTCTTCATCAACGCCTACGCCTCCGAGATGTCCGATCGCCCTGCCCTCTCCGACGCCTTCAGCGACGACCTCGTGCTCAACATAGCCTCCTGGTGCTCCCAAACCATCGTAATTATCCACTCCGCCGGCATCCGCCTCGTCGACCCGTGGATCTCCCACCCCAACGTCACCGCCGTCTTGATGGCCGGGTTACCGGGGCAAGAATCCGGTAATAGTTTGGTGGACATTTTATACGGCGACGTCAACCCGTCCGGCCGTCTTCCTTACACCATCGCTAAGAAGGAATCCGATTACGGGCATTTACTCAATCCTTCCACCGGCCAAAAGGACGGCGACCCTTTCTTCCCGGAAGATAACTTCCACGAGGGACTGCACATCGATTACCGCTTTTTCGACCGGCACCGGATCACCCCCCGCTTCGAATTCGGTTTCGGACTGTCTTACACCACCTTCTCTTATTCTAACCTAGAAATCTACGTCTCTATCGCTCCGGGGGTAGAAGAGACTATGCCCTCCTTCGCTGCCACCCGATTCCCCGAGCTTCCCGACCCTGAGACGCCCATCGTGCAGGGCGGACATCCGGACTTGTGGGAGACGTTGTTCGTGGTGAGGTGTAGCGTAGAAAATGCCGGGGAGAAGTATGAGGGGAGTGAGGTTGCGCAGTTGTATGTTGGTATCCCTTCCGACGAAGAGGAGGATGATGAGGAGGAGACGCCGGTTAGGCAGCTGCGCGGGTTTAAGCGCGTGGGACCGCTGGCGCCGGGGGAGGAGGGAGAGGCGGAATTTGAATTGACGAGAAGGGATTTGAGTGTGTGGGATGTGGAAATGCAGCAGTGGCGGTTGAGGAGGGGGGAGTATAAGGTTTGGGTGGGGGCTAGTAGTAGGGATTTGAGGCTGAGTGGGACGTTTGATATTTGATGTGATAAAAGGTAGTCATGGTTGGATTAATGACTTTGGGTACTGTACTTGGGAAGGTTGTTTTGGATTAATGTTTATGATGGGCTGGCCTCGCAAAGGATTAGCTTCTGGAAAGTTGCATGGTTTAATGAGCGGCATGTATGTAACAAGAATCATCTAAAGTAGGGTATATACATCGACACAGTTCGCAAGACTACCCACGTACACCCCAATCGTGGCAAGGCCATTAAGTAACCATCAGTCCGTCACGTCTTCAATGTCTGTACTTCAACAAGGCAGCCAGCCAGCCAATCCATCAAGGGTTGCCCGCACAGCAAGAACCCCCATCCTCCTTTTCCACCACTATACCAAAACCCCCCTTTTCCTTCTCCAATCCTACTCATGATCCCATCTGACCACTCTCAAGCTTAGTACCTCAAATTCTCCTCCTCTGACTCGTCATCCTCCTCAATCTCCCGCTCATAAAGCTTCAGGTCCTCCTTCTCATCCGCCTCATCGCCCTCAATCTCCAACGTCTCCACCCAATCCCTCCACCCCTCACCCCTAACCCAACTAACCCCCTTCCTCCAGTTCCCTTCCTTCAACGCCTTCCCGTCCCTCTCATACACCACGCCCGTGAGCGCCAACGCCGCCACGAAAACCCAGACATCCCCGCCCTTCATCGCGCGCCACCACCTCCTCTTGACACCGACCTTCCACAAGCTGTTCAAGCTCGCCTTGGCCGTGTGCAAGAAGATCGGCCTGCCCTTCTTCTTCTCCAGATACGCCCAGAAGCCGGCCAAAAAGCCTCCCAAGAAAAAGCGCTGCGTGGGGATGAAGGTACGCGGCAGCCACGTCTGGAAGAAGCAGATGCTGCTCCACCAGGTGCCCAGGGCGCCCGTGAGGAAGGTGGACATGCGCAGCGCGTTGGAGATGATGCCCTGGATGGTGGAGAGCGGGTAGTGGTAGAGCGAGCTGAAGCGGGGCAGGACCATGGCCGAGTAGACGAGGAGGAGGATCTTGGTTAAGGGCGGGAAGGAGCGCAGCCAGAAGGTGAGGAAGGTGCGCGTGCAGGACGGGTCGGACGGGTGGAGGGTGGCGCAGGAGAGGGAGGTGATGAGGGGGTGTGCGCCGGAGGTGAGCGGGGCGATGGCGGAGAGGGAGGCCGGGAGAGTGTCTTCTTTGCCCGGGAAGAGGACGGGGGAGATGAACGCTCTGTTGGGGATGTTAGTTAGGGTCAACGAGTAGGGGGGAAAGGGGAAGGGGGGGGGAAAGACGTACGGCCAGTTGAGCTTGGCCATTGTGGCGAGGCTATCGATGATTTCGTAAACCTTGGGCCACTTCAGGCTGAGAGGGAAATCCTCGGGTCTGGCATGGAGATAGGCCGTCGAATGCTTGAAGATAAAGTCGCCATAGGCCTGCGTCGTCTCGTGTTAGCATTACGTCCCTTCCCATCCATCTGATAGCAAACTTACCGTAGGGAAACAGTCCCGATCGAACACGGCGGCATGCAACAGCTGGCCAAACGCAAAGGGCTGCAACATCCAGCTTCCCCACCACCACGGCCTCGTCCGTTTCTTATCCGGCCTGCCGTGGGTGCCCTTATCCCAACCCCATACCATGCCGTTATCCTCGGCGCAATTCCACCCGAACTCGAGCGCTCTGAATAGCGCATACACAGCAATGGAAACGCGCAGCTGCTGGCTCGGATAGACACCGAGTGCAAGACCAGCCAGAGAAGCGCCGACGGCAGGGGCGTACGGCGACGTGAGTGTGAGCGTAGTCTTGGGGTTGCGAATCCGGAAGGGGGCCGCCGTAGGGTCCAGCAAGTGGGCACGTAGGCGCGTGAAGAAGCGGAAAAGAAGTCGGTACATCAGCAAGATCGTGCTAAGTGATATGGATAACCGGAGGGTCGGCGACTTGTGAAGCGGCTGCTTCTGGCCGCTGGCAGCACCACTGATCCCATGTTAGCTCATATCGGGACATCCTACCTGATGCAACTCCAACCGAGGGGGATTATGAATTTAAACCGCGGGAACGGCACCGAGAATGGATAACGTACCCTTGCTTCTTCCCTAGAACCCGCGCCGACACGATCCCCCACAGCTTCATCAACGCGCCTGTCGCAATGAACACGCGCAGCGAGTGTCTAATCGCCCTCGCATTGTAATCGTCGGCACCCACTCCCTTGCCAGCCATCTTGGCCAATACCTCCTCTTTAGCCTTCGCCTTGGATCCCTTATCGCCGGAAGAAGCGTAGCCCTTGGTCAGCGCCTGACCACCACCACCGCCGCGACCCCTATTCTGGGGTTCACCGTCCATGATTCTCTGCACGGTATCAACTGTCGGTGCCCTTTTCTTCAGCGTTTTGGACTTGGAGATGACGTATTTGTGCAGAACGGCGTATTCGCGAGCCGAAATGGTGTATCTCAGAGCATTGCGAAGGATGGGGTCCGAAGTGGACTTGGCCGTGACTCCCGGGCCTCCTGGGCCGGGGCTGGCTCGAGGGCCTGCTGCGGCTGCGCCGGCGGAGGCTCTTGAGGCCATCTTGGGACGCGCCGCTGAGTTCGGACAAAGGCTGATTGACTTCTAGGTGCGCGTGGATGGTTTGATCTGTTACTCTGCTGTCGGAAGAGCTCGTCTGTTGGTGTGATTGATGCCGGCCGTCGAAGCAATTCCCAATCGTACGTTGACGATCCGTCGCGACTCGACTCCCTGAATTTGCGTCTCGGATTTCTCCTCCTTTCCCTTCCTCTGTCTAACCTCCTGCTTCTTTCTGTGTTACCCTTGATCGTAGAAGACCCTATGTCGGCGCGATTCGTCGCGTGATGTCGTCATAAACAGTCGAAAGGTCGAAAGATAGGGCCGTCTGTCGTCTGCGTCCTGACGCCGCCCGTTTATTGTGGAGATGGATTCGGTGAGGGGAGATAGAAATGGGGCCTGGCAGTTCTCAGCTTCAATTGGGCACCCAGTCAGCAAGTGAGACTTCGACTGCAGTCAACAGTGGTGCAGCCCAGCGGAGTGACGCTTCCACAGTTCCACGTGCTGTCCCCAAGCGAGCCAGCCTCGGTATTTCCTAGTTCACTGAATGTCACACTGGCTGTTTAGCAAGGAAACCCCTTACAAAGCTAAAGGGACCTCATGTAGGCAAGCTGAATAGCTCCCAATCAGGTTAGCGCACTTCTCCCCACACTCACAAGGGGTCCTGATGCTACCTGCGCAGCTATCCTTCCACGATGCCGTCATTTTCCGTGCAGGGCATCTCTTTTTTCTTCCAAAACACCAAACCCACCCAAGTCAACAAACACAACATTAACACCGAGATGGACGGGATGATTACAAGTAATGCTGTACAATTTTGTTTTTACAACCGACCACCTAAAATATCTTGGAAGCCATAGCGAGAATTACCTACTACCATGTAGCCCTGCTCAAAGCTCATAAGCTTAACCATGTCCACCATCTATCTCCTAAGGTGAAAATCGCAACGTCCATGGGTATTTTAGTATGTTTTCCTTCCTGCATCATCTCCTTAGACCATAGCGGCTGAATCCACCCCTTCTCAATCCATTGTATGGCGGAAACAACCACTCGCTAACCGCTCCTTGCAAAACGACAATCAAAGAATAAGCAACGCCGCAAAGCCCGAGTCGGATCCCAATCCAAACCATCCTCGCTCCGCCAGAAGAAAGATTCTGGATAAGCTTCGGTTCCCGCCAAAGCAATGACATCCTTCCAACCATGCTGGATACCGTTGGGCAAGCTCCGCTGCCCCCGTTTCATGACCAAGACGACCTGAATAGGAAGATAAAAGATCCAGGGCTTGCATCCATCGCGCCCAAACGCCACCACCGCCTGCTTCCTCGGCATATGAATGCAAGAAAGAAATGAAAAGAGAAAAAAGACCGAGACCTCATACATCTGCCTCGCAGAGTCGCAGTCCCAGCACACTCCAAAGAGCCCGATGAACGCCAACGGCATTCATCGCGCCGACGTGCTAGAATCCGAAGAAATCCCTCCTTCGTAACAACAGAAACCCCTCGTGTACCTCGAAACTTGTCATGCCAAGTTGACCATGGTAACGGCGCTTCCTTACTCGTACAACTCCGGTCGCAATGCAAACAGATAATGGAGTAACATGAAACAAACAGCATTAAAAAAGAAGCCTTTTGCGCAACCCAGGGAAAAGGCGATATAACAAAACGAGTTCCCACGTCAAACCCGATTCGCGAGGTTCATGAAGTCGTAAATGTCGAGAGCTCAGCACCCGCTACTGATTGACGCCCACGGTCGTCTTCATTCGTCTCAAGGGCTTGCTTCCTCGCCGTGGATCCACGTACGGACAAGGTAAGCGCCGTCTCCTGAGAACACTTCCTCCTTGAATCCCATGTTGTTGTACCAATAGTCCCGCATATCATTGACCAATACGGGCCTCGCAAAAGTACCAAGAACATCAGTATGCTTTGCTAATGCACGCATTCGCCTGACTTCGCGTTCTTGGACAACCTCGTTGACAATGTTCTGACGCATATTGGGGCTATTCTCCATGACGATCTTGAGCATGTCGAACGGCAGGTTTAGAAGGATGCGCGAGAGGACGGTGTCGTTGAGCGCCGGCGCACGATTGCTACGTGGGCTCTCGGCCTGCTTGGTCGATCCTTGGCCATTCTCCGCCCCAAGAGAGAGGTCCCCGAACCGAATTTGCAACAACCTGGGATTGATAGAGCCCTTTGAGAGTCGTGATGGTGCTTGGGTAGCCGGCGCAGGTTCGTTGGACGAGGATTGAGGGTCGCATGGGGCGGCAGAAGGCGGAGCGGAAGCCTGACGTGTCTCGGCCGGTAGTCTGGGGAAACCGAAGTCACCCACACTTGCGTCAAGGACGAAGTCTTGCGGGATGTTATGCGCAAGGAAGTGAAGAACGCTGTCGATGAGCTCGGTCATAACCGGGGCTCCCTCCTGCTGGGAAGAAAAGATGACGGATTTCAGAACAAACTCGGTAGCAAGTTCAATCGTGGGCCAGCAAACCAACTCTGCACCACGGTGAGCAGCGAACGAGAACACGTGCGGTAGCTGGAGGTAGCGGCCGGTCGTGATATAACTGAGAGCGAGCTTGAAATCTTCGATGACGGCGCGTGGAGGAAAATGTGAAGGAAGGAAGGCTCGAAGGGTCCAACCATACAGGGAACGGATGGCGAACATGAGGGTGTCAGATCGCACATATTCGTCGTCGAGCTCCAACGAAACCACTCCTCCTGGGCCGGTACCCTGCAACTCCATGATCCTGGCCAGTGTCGGGCTGCGAGCCAGAACCAAACGATGCGCCGGGATTGCTAAGGGCTCGTACAGCCTCTCATACCCAGGAATTTCCTGAAACATTTGGCTAGGCTTGAATTGCACTTGAAGCGTGCAGTCGTTGAAGAGGTTGTTGTTTGCTGCGTTGCGCAAGAAGTCCAAGATTGCGTCCTGCTCTCGCTGGAAGGCCATAACGGAGGCATTGGATTGGGGCAAACTGCTGACAGGTGGATTCAGCTCCTGCGGGGGTAACGCACCTTGGTTAACCCAGTTAGCGGAGTGCCCGTTCTGGCCATTGACACTCCGACCGTTGGCAGATCCGAGCTGGCCAAAGCTGTGATCTCCAGGATGAACAGGTGACTGCGAGCCGTGGACACTGTGGGGCGTGGGGGGACCATGATGGTTGACGAGAGCCGCGGGATAGCCATCAACGGTGGGGGAAACTAGCAACGGCCGCCCGTAGCCATCGAGCGGAGGCATCGTCCCAGGAGGATAAGGTAAACCTCCAGGAGGAGGAAAGGGGGCCATTGGGTGGGGTGCGGGCGATGAAGCCCCAGAGTCGTTCAGTCCTCCAAAAAACAGACCGGCATTGCTAGGGTGGCCTTGATGAAAGGCAGCCTGGGGCCGGTAGATGATGGTAGGCTGAGGCATGGCTGTTGGGGCTTCGTGAATGTATGTCGAAGAGGAACCCGTACTCTGAGAGGGTGCGTGATGAGAGGAGCGAGGTAGGAAAGTGTTGCTGGACGGAGGCGCAGGGTCAAAGAAGATGGGGCAGCCAGTTGGCACGTCTATAGATGAATGTCAGTATAGGCTATTACATGATGGGTATTGCCAAGCTATCAGCAAGTAGTAAGTGAACTACATGCAGGACGCATAAAAGAGCTTTCATACCTGTTCCTTGTTGATGCATAGGCTCAGTTGGCGGAGCATTGACGTTGGCACGATTATGCTGAACGGACTGCGGTCCAAGAAGCGGCGCACCATTGTATTTCTCGTCATTCTTTGCCGATTCGGCGGACGGCTGCCCTTGCTGTCGATCACGCAGGTCCGGATTGACTGCTCTTTGGACGGCGGAAGCAACAGGCTGGCTCCGAGCTACGACTGCAGGAGCCAAAGAATTGGGGTGTTTGATGGTAGAGACCGGACGCTGAGGGAAGCCGAGCGGCAGAGCAGGGACAACGGGCTTAATGACGTTGTAGGGTGCTCGCCTGGTGCCGCCGGGGTTCGTGGGCGTGCCCGCCTGGTTAGGAGGCGCCATGGTTGCGGAACGTGGGAATTGTCTGCTTCACTTGTTGTGACAGGCGGTAGAGGCGACGAACGGAGCCGACAAAAGAAGGCGAAGCCAGGTGAAAAAAGCAGACCGGAAGCGCAGGTCGGGGATGCGAGTTGTCGGGTAGCAGGTCCGGGAAGAGGCAGCAGAGGACAGCCAGGTCAAAGTGACGAGAAGCTGACCGAGAGCTGAGATATCGCAAAGCTCGAATTTCCAAACGCCGAGCAGTTGTGAATGAAGGACGGTGGCCGGCTTGTGATTGAAAGCTCCGAAGGGTTCTAGCAAAGAGTTTCGACGTGGGTCCCTTTCCAATTCTTGAATCGCAAGATGGATGGATTATCCGTGGGCCTCAAGCAGCCAAGCTAGATGGGTATAATGCGAGACGCCGCTTTGCTGTTCCTCTTCTGTTTGTATCAGTGTTGAGTTAGAATGGCCACAAGAAAAAGTTTCTAACATCTTTTTTTTTTCAGCGGCGGGTAATTGGGAGAGGCGGACGAGGCAAACGTAGAGGTGGCATACAGAGCTGCGCGGGGTGTTTGAAGGAAGGGGGGCAGCAACGCGGACGAGGCGGGCGAGAATTGGCTACCCTTGCCATTGGTGGTTTGGGTAAAGAAAAATACTAGGCAACGGTGGCGGACGAACCTATAAGTGACCGGAGCGGAAGTTAGGCAGCGGGAAGCTGAGTTCAACTTGTCAAGAGCTCAGGGAAGGAAGGTTAAGCGAGTTCGAGATGGCCTCGGATCCGAGTCGTGTCGATGGAAGAGGGTTCAGGTTTGACGCCACTGGCAGAAGTGCGGGCGGCAGCCGGGTCAAGGTACGATTCCAGGTTCAGTACCGGCAAGAGTGTAAAGAGCTTGCGGCCGGGGCAGGCAGGACAACAGCAGCACCAAGTGCAAGCCCGAGCACCTCCAAAAGTCAGTCCGTCGGATTTGCCCCGAATTGAAGTCCAGGCGACGATGCCAAATTTTTGACTCCCTCCCCCGCCAGGAAAAAATTAGTCCGCTTCTCGGATTGGTTAAAGCTAGGATCTCAGTGGGGCAATTCTCGGCGTGGGGATCAAATGGCCCGTGCACTTTAGACAATTCCACCCCGTCCCGCGAATTGTGCCTGTCCATCTCCCTTGTCAACAACCGAATTCCAGACACGATCTCTGAACCGTTGCAACAATTTGCATGTGTCTGCCAAATGCCATGACTTCTTTTTCGAAAAAAGATATTTTCATCGCCCACACCGTCCTTGTCGTTCAATGATCGCATTCACTTTACTCCGAAGCAAGCAATCGGTAAGCCCCTAATTGCCTCCAGACATTCGCAGACATTCCATTAGCTTCCAGCTTCTGCGGCCGCCGCAACTCCCTCTGTTCCACACCTGCACGAAGTCCACCTGCGGTACGTACACATTTGGGTGAGGATGTCCAGGTACAACTGCGCAAGTACGCGCACGCTCCGTAATAGGGAACGCTACAAAGCACAAACTTCAAATCGCGCCCCCTTGGGTCATCCAAACTTGACTTACATACATATACACAAGCTTACCAGGGCTCTGGAGGATTCCTCTCAGGATGTATGGGGATAGGATTAAGGCCGACCACGTGTAGCACAACCGTGTTGACATGAATGGAACACTCGGCTCCCCAAGTCAAACCCCGGCTCCGGATCGTGTCATTCATATGGAACCCCGCGCACCGCGCCGAGTTACGACCCTTCCCGGTTCTCAGCCCTACGCGCAACCACTTTAACAACCTGGAATCTGACAACCTCGCGCTTCACTTATATTATCACCGGTGCTATCAATAGCATCCCTACCAAAGCATAGCTTGTCTCTTTAACTGTCATGGCCCCAACACCTAGGGTCCTTCTTCTTATGTCAACATCCAACCGACACTTTGTTCGTTTACCTCGGCCATGTCGTCAGAGCCAACCATGCCTTCAATGGTGGAGAATAGTTTCTCCCCGGTGCCTGGAACAAACGGTATCCGCTCCCAACAGCAGGGGAGACCTTACACGGATGACTTACACGCATCGCTGTTATGTCTCTCTTTCCTCTCGTTGGACACATTTTAATATGTTGACACGAGTGAACAGTCCACAGAACGTTTACGACATCGACTTGGATAGAAACAACCGAACACCGACAAGACACGCTTCGTGATCCCCTTATCAAGGACCCCTCTTATCCCAAAGTTCTGGAAGCGCCAAGATCTTCTGGGCCCCTTTTTTGCCCACTCCAATCAAAAAAGATGTCCAAACACACACAAAGTTCCTGGGCGCACATCACGTTGGTAGCTCTGCATGCGCAGGTACGATCCGTCGATGAATGGATTCATGTCACATACTGCCCCTATGTCGCGATGACGTATGACGCATGTCTACAGGTTTGTTCTTTACGATGCTTCGTCAAGTTTACAACCTTCGTCAACTTCAACAATCGAGCAAATTCCAGCAAGTATCACGGCGTGAAATCATTTAACACCGGACCTTGAGATTCCTCGCTAGAACCATCCACACACAAAAAGGGGCAGCTGTCAGATAAGGCCTCCATCTAAACTGGGCAAGGTTTGAAGCGCTTGCTCACATTGAACGCACAAGCAAGGCGGCCTCAATCATGACCGTTTTCGAAAAAGACTTTCGATTTTCAGACGACTCGGATACACAATTATCAGAGTCATCTACAGTCTTCAAACAAGGGTGTAAGAACAAGAGCGGAAATTCACCTCTACAATACATATCTTGGCGTTGACTTACGCTTGGTTTTCGGCACATGTCTAGCTATAAAATAATGGTAAACATCACCTTCATTTCCTTACCCTAACGGTTCTTACAGTAATTGCCGAGTGTACGTTACTACTGATGGACCACTAGGTACTTCCAGGCTCTCACCACTGAACACAACAACAAACAGTTCGAGAGTAATCACACTTTTTTCACCATGATTATCAAAGACGGCATAGGTGAGTTGAAATAATTTGCATTCGCATCATCCACCACATCTCTTAACATCTTCCTATCTCATACAAATCTTCCCATCAAAACATGAATCTAAGCCCGCAACCCGTTTGCTGCTTCTAACTATCTTGTAATGCAGATATTATCCAAAACGCCATGCAAGTAATGCAACCTCTATCAGTGATCGCTCTATAGTATCGGTATCATGCGAAATTCAAAGCCCAAAACTCCGTCAAGAAAATGCAACGCTCTCCCCTCTTTTTGATCTCTTTTTTCCTTCCTTTCCAACTCTCAGAACAGAAACTGACACACTGGATACATCCTATAAGAATGTCTAGTTGGCCTTGTTGAAACGGCTCTTCTTCCTCAACCTCTCGCCAAAAACGTAGAAAACGAAGGGAATAGGCACCAACGCCAAGGCGATGAAGCCCAAAAGCGAGTTACCCCAGCCGAACTGGAGCTTGCTCTGGTACAGATCGAGGGCACCAAGCGGGAGGAGGGCGCCCAAGAGCGAACGGAGAACGGCAAGCGCAGCGGTGACGCTGGCGGCCTGCGTCAGGAAAGCCTCGAGCAGGTACGACTGGACGGACATCATGATGCACATGAGCGCGCCGCAGAAGATGAGGACACCGAGCATGGGCACGATCCAGTGGACGTGCTCCTGGACGGTCATCATCCCTCACTCTGCACAACTTGAACAACCTGGAAAAAACAAAGGATCACCCTTTTCCACTCCTTTCCACGTTACGATTTTGCACAAGTTGACGCCTGTCCCGGCGTCCCCAGTTCCCAGGTTTCCACAAACCCACAAAATCCAAAATGAGCGCCTCCCACGAGGAGTCCAGTCCAAGCACGCTTCCATGGCCCCCTGCTCCCTAAAAACTCCAGAAAGAAGCCCAAGTCCACCAATCTTGCCAAAACTCCATGGTGAGGTTCTGGCGGAAATACAGGGGCGGTTTAAGGTTAAGCATCTAGGCACTGGACCTCTCTCATTCTGGGATTTGCTCCCTGTTCGTGTTCCTGTAGCGCCCGCTGGCCTGTTGGTGTTCTGGAAGAACTGAGAACGGAGAACTCCCGCCAATGACAATTAACAGATCCATCAATCGGTCTTCAGTTCTTGTCCGAGYCAAGAAACTGGGAGTGCTGGGTTGGAATTGATCTCGAACCATCAGATCACCGAATTGTCTGATCTAATCAAGGGGGGCCCACGAGGGGGGAAGCGGAAGTTGCCATTTTCCTTGCGCTCAAGCGGTGATGCATCGGTCGCAGCGGCGGTCTGTTCAGTCAGGCAGGTTCACTGCTTAGCTTTTCCCTTTCCTCTTTTTTTTTTGTTTTCGTTGGGTGACTTCACAAAGTGTTATAAAACCCGAAACTGTTTGTTCGCACGAATCCAGATCTCGCAACTCCCATATTATTCGATTTCCAGTGTCGGTCGCGGCCAAATGCAACGGGCCATCGGCCAGCCAACCCGCCGATGGCCGACAGGATGCAGCCCATCCCGTCATTCATCATGTAAGTGCGGGCATTCCCGTCCTGGCGTTTTCTGGGCATCCATTTTTGTGCTGTGTTGTGCACGAGCGCGGAACTGATTGATTGATTGACATTCCGAGAATTTGGGCACGCCGTGCCGTGAGATTTTGGGAATTGTCTTGGTTTTCCTCCTGGGTGAGGTGTGCTGTCGCCAAGACGTTCGTTCGGGAAATGGAAACATCTCTTTGTCCGAGGGAGGCACTTTGCAGTCCTGATGCCATGTGCCACCCCGCTGGGCCATCCCGCTGCAATGATTTCCGTTACCCGAATTGGATGGATTCGGAACGGATAGATTGAATGACCTGATCTGATTAACTTTCGACCTCGGTACGATTTTTCGAGATCTAATAAGCCTCAAGCAGGTTTATTACTACGGGGTATCGGTCCTGTATTTATCACCGAGGTGCCATTTGCCTGGAACCTGCCATTTTAAGATTATTGTCCCTCGCTGATTGGTCAGATTGAGCCCCTTGCCCGGTTGTTCTCGACTCACCCATGAGGGCCACGAGCCGGGGCGACCGAGCGTCGGGTTTATCTCCGTTCCGGATCCACGGGGGCGGATCTTCAACCACGCATCAACCGGTACGTAATTAGAATGTATAGAACTGATCCCGGAAACCCCCGAACGGACCGAAAGAAGAGCCCTGGCAGGGCTGAAGGGAAAGGGTACATATTTAAAGTTTTTATATGTTAGGTATGTACGTACCTACCGTCGTACCTCTACAAAGATACGTGGGAAAAGAGCCGCAGTAACAAACGGCCCGGGACTGGCGGAGATCCCGGATGCCGTGCCTGTCCAGTGCCAGCCATGGTGCACGCAAATTTACAAAAGAGTAAATAACGCCGTGCGAAGACCAACAATGGCATGCGCGATAAACGACACTTTGTTTAAAGATGGGAGACTTGGGTATATACAGCATGGTATCCATGAACAGAGATGAGTTGTCCTCGAAGCTCCAAACCCCCGGGAAAGAAAAAATCCATCAGATAAAGCAAGACACAAAACGCCGAAACATCAGGGTATCACTACATCAAACCGACAAAATAGCAAAACCAGCAACAAGCAAAAGAAAGCGGAGGAGATACGTCCGCGAAATCAACCAACCGGAAGCCCAACTCCTCGAAAAAAACTTCCGCCTTCTGCCTACCCAGGACACCGACTTCACGCCGTGATGTCSCATGAGGGCGGAGAGACTGCACCGTTAATAGAGCTCGGGGTGTCTAACGCCAGCTCTGCCTCTAGCGGAGCACCAGTCGCACTGAACAAAAGGCGTCAAGTCAGCAAACATCGCTCGAAAACTCCGGAAAGGGCCTTTGGGAGAAAGGGATGGGGGAATACTCACAGTGGTATGGTTGGAGCCCTCGTTGTGGACGAGACAATAGCCCCCGTTACAGCGTTTACATATACGTTGAGTATTATTAATACAGTCACGGCACTGGCAAGAAGAAGAATCGTCAGCAGGATACTCCGATATAAGCTAGAGGGGATATGGAATCTCGGCTTACGTTCGTACCGCACTCCCAACAACTTTTGGAAACTCGGGCCTAGGGTCGAAGCGGGTTAGCGAATTGTACATGTCAAGTGGTACGTCCAGAGCCAGCATCTGGAATATGCAAATAAGGGAGATGGAACCACTTACAAGATCAGCCATCTTAGCCCGCGAAGCCTCGCCATCATTAACCGACGCCCAAGGCCCCACATAACACGTCTCACACCACCACTTGTTGCAGCCCGTGCAGTACCTGTCACGGATACAGTCATAGCAGCGCGGGATGAACCGGGCCTGTTCACCCTTGCTCCTGAACTGCGAAAGACGGGTATAGACCGACTGGCCAGTCGGACACATGGCCGACTTCAGGCTGACCGAGTGCATAGGCGGCGGAGCAAGCAACGGGAATCGGCCGATATCCGTTGTCATCGTACCACCTTCGCTTGGCCTCCTCTCGTAGGGATCACGCTCTGCGGGCGGTTCCTCGCCCCAAATCGTCCATCCCTCGGGGGCTAAACCGCAGCCGGCACAACCACCTATGCTGTGCGTGGCGACAGCGTGGATAGGGACGTCCGTTGATGCTGGGTTGCCAGCGGCGTTCAGCGCTTCGATATCAACTATTCCCCACGCGCGAGAGTTTAGGTGCCTTGGTCCAGTGCAGAGCACGGCGTCGAAGGCGATGATACCGTGGCATACGACAAGTATGGAGGCCCATGGTGCCCATTTGGAAGTAGTTCCACTTCCACCCAGGACTGGAAACTGAGCTCCGCGCTTGGCATACCACGCCTCAGGCTCCTGATCAGCTCCACCGGAACCGGCGGCGTCCCACGAGATTGATGAGTATGTTGAAGTCGGAGTAGAAGCTCCCGAGCTGGTCAAGGCAGGGCGTGCCGAATCTTTTGGTCCGAACACATAGAGACCCTTCAAACGCGGCGTCCCCTCAGGTCTTGATGGTCGGCACGCATATTGCAAGGCAGCACGGAGCTTCCCTTCGTTCATGTTCACCACATCTCGGATCGAGAGTATCTTGACCGAGTATGTCGGGTCGGTGAGGATTTCGTGGACTAGCTCGGAGGTGACGGAGAGTCCGTCGAGGCAAAGGACTTGGACATATCGGAGGATATCGAGACACCGAAGACTGGTAATGATACGTCGGAGTTGGCCCGAGTAGACACTGTCCCGAGGATGAACATGTCAGCAGATGTTCGATTACATAGGTACGGGATGATAGGGAGAGTGTTTACTCGTCTTCCGTCTGGTCTCCATTTGGCTCGCCACCGCGACCGGATTTCTGCTCGATGTACTGTGCCTTCCTAACAGTAGTAAGATCCAAACGGCTGAAGATATGGGGCGTGGAGTAGACGATATATCGGAAGGTACGCGAGGTGGCTGCTAGATTCAAGACATCGTAGGAAGATAAGTAGGGAGTTGTGTGGTTCAAGACCAACGAGTTGGCAAGAAGTTGAAGGAGGGCGTTGTGGCGGATCTCGGTAGGTAGACTGGCGCTCTGTGTCATGGTTCCCGTATACGGTGGTATACACAGTAGAGGCAAAAGTGATATGATGTTTGTGCGGCAAGATGAAGGGTCGATAGCGATGAGAAGAAATAGAACTCAGGTAGGGGAGGAAAGAAAAGTTTTACTCGCAGGGGAAGCAAGTTAAGGGTCTTGGTCAAGAGTAGGGATGATGCATGTAGATATAAGCTGTCGAGTGTTGCGGGAGGGGTTTTGAGATTGGTCCGTTCAAGGGTCAAGGGGGAAGGTCTCGATCGGCGGCAGTTACTATTCTGATACTGACGCCAAGAGTGACCAGTGGTACTTGTGAGCCACGACGTTGACACGCTGTGAAACTCGGTTCGACTGTCATGGAGGTCACGGCTGTAAACCCGTCATCTGGATTGCATACATATCAGATAGTGTGGGGTTGAGGAGACGTAAACAAAGACGGAGGAGATCTTGGAGGCGTAACTTGTCTCAAAGCTCGACGCCCTGTTTGACTTTGGGTACCAGTACCGCCGATCTGTCTTGTCTGTGCGTCAACCATCCGAGCCGCGGGGATCGACTGATTACCTCTATCTTTGATAGCAGTGCGACACAAAGAGTCCCGTCTCATTGGATTGACTGTTGGGATCAGATAAGGTGTTTGTTAAGGACGGGAGTGATGCAGCCAGCTGCGACTTACAGCGTATTGGATGGTATTGGATATTGGGGTCGTGAGGGATGGAGGTTGGGGTAGAACACGACCCGACAAAGCCAAGGATTGGTAATATAAAATACTCCAATATACTGTATTAACCGGCTTTAGCGCTACGTCTAAGCACCTTGTGTGAACCGTGGTTCATGTCCCTCCTTTTCCTATCCACCCCCCGCGAGGTTATGCTAGGGGCTTTGTGCTCCGTGACAAGTGGTTTTGTGATGGGATGCTGCGACTCTGCGGCGAGATGGCCAGACGGGAGGTCATCAAGGCGGAGTGCCAGTAAAGTGGCCCTGCGTTGCAACGTGGGGTGACCTTTTGATCCCAGTGGAAAGCTGCCGAGTTGGAGTCGACGACATGCAGATGCGTACCGTCGACCTGGACACGTGGACACCCTTTTCTCCTAACAAGATGGATAATATGTGGGATGTCGAGCGTGGAAAGAGGAAAGAGGAAGTTCGAAGCGTGGAGAGACCCAACAGCAGCATGATGGTGTGAGACGACGTGCAGGAAAGCCGGGGAAGCTGAAGAGGGTCTTGGGAATAAGCTTCAGACCAATGTTGAGGCTAGAAATCTTATCGTACTATGTCTAGTCTGGTCATTAAGTGCATCGGTCCGGTTTGTGACAGTTAGCGTCGTCTAAAGGAATGGTTTTTACATGGAAGCCCCCGCGGACGGACTCAGAACCTTCTGCCAAAAGAGAACATCGTTCAAAATTCTTCATGGCTCGATCCCGACGGACGACATTGCCGTCTTGGCCTTTATGTTGTGCGGCCCGGTGTCCGGAGGCGGTGAACCGTCAACGGGATCCGGCTCGCTCAAGGTGACTGGTAGAAAATCTGAACTTTTCTCCTTCTGGCATTCTGGCGTGTGCACTTCGTTTTGCAGTTGGAGATTTGGCCGACTCGCTTCCAGACTTCCCCGCCGTCGTGGCATCGGTCGAGGACAAGCACTGACCCCACCTTGCTTACCCTGGCCTCGACTCCACTCTGTCCGCCAACCCTAGAGGTGGGGTAAGGTAGCGCTGGAGATCATGCCGTCAGCGTCGCTTTCCCTTTGCCTGCCAAAACGCTCCCTTGCTAGTCTTGTCCATCTTCAATCCCATTCCATCTCTTCCATTTTCATCATGAAGTTCTGTCTCTTCATCTTTCCTTGCTACCTTCGTCCTGAACCATACTTCAGCTTGATGATAAAATCCTCCATGGTTGTAATACCCACATGAAGGTAGTTGTTCTGGTGAACAAGACCTCACGACTTGAGGTTATCATATCTTGCACCCATTACGTAGATGTGCATGTACATTCTCAAGTACCTCCGGTTATGGAGACCAGCGCCCGTTGGAGATGATCACTAACAGCAAGCTGGTCTTGTGATTGGTTGAAGCTGTGGTTGGAGTGGATGGAATCTCCAAGAAGCTTTCAGGCTTCTTCCGAATTGCGCAGCTCACCAATCTTCTGCTGACTGAGCAAAGTGAACCGAGCAAATCCGCCGCGATTCTTCCATCATCATCATCAACATTCGTATCTGTCGCGCTTCTTGTCCGAAAGGAAATCTCCAATCCAAACACCGTCCGCCTCGAGCCCTTTGCTGTCACCTCTACATAATATCTAATACCGCTACAGTACCTACCAATCGTTCTTTTACACCGAAGCCACCGCGACATTGCCCCGCGATTCTCGCTCACCGTCTTAAAATCGAAACCATACGGTATTTGCAAAGAGCAACAGCCGCACTCGACGAAATGGCTGAACAATCGGTGCATTTGAACTGGTCGGCGCCGTTCAATGTCGCGCACCCTTCGCGCATCGCAAGCAAAGACTTGCAGGGCGACAAGATCCTTCTTCCGCAGTCTGCCTTGGAGCAGCTCCTTTCCGCGTCGACGACCATCTCGACAACCCCTTCGAGCTCCCATACCTTTACCGCCTTCGACCCTTACAATCCATACTCCGTCGCTGCCGCACGTCGAGAGCGCTCCAATTTCCGTGAAACAACGCAACAGTTACCGCATCCATTGATGTTCCAACTCGTGAACCAGAAGAACGGAAATTCTGTCTTTGCGGGTGTTCGGGAGTTCTCGGCAAATGAGGGGGAGGTTGCCCTAAGCCCTTACCTTCTTGAAGCATTAGGAATCCAAGAGGGCGACATTAAGGACACCTCGCCGCCAGCAGATGCACAAACGGATGGGCCAGATGTTATCGACCTAACGGAGGACGATGAGGTCAACCAGACAACCGAGGGTTACCGAATCACGGTCAAGGCTCGGCAACTGCCAAAGGGCACTTTTGTACAAATACGTCCACTAGAAGCCGGCTATAACCCAGACGACTGGAAATCGTTACTCGAAAGACAGCTTCGCGCCAGCTACACTACCCTAACAAAGGACTCCATTCTCTCTGTTCGGGGTGTTAAAGGAGAAGAGTTCCGTTTCCTTGTCGACAAGTTCCAACCTGAGGGTAACGGCATATGCGTGGTGGACACCGATCTCGAGGTCGACATCGAACCGCTTAATGAAGAGCAAGCGCGCGAAACACTACGGCAGATAGCCGACAAGGCGCAAAGAGCACCAGGGACGGAGGCTGGCAGTTCGGTTGGCCATGAGATAGATATTTGGAAGGATGCCCATGGTCAGGTTTTGGAAGGAGACTATGTTGACTACACTCTACCCTCCTGGGACAGGTCACGCCCTCTTGCCATTGAGTTGTCGATCGAAGATGATCAAGAGGTCGACCTCCTCATTAGCCCAAAGTCAAACCGACAACGCGCGTTACCCCGGGATTCCGAGCATATCTTTGCCGATTTTTCATCGCCAAAAGATGGTGTAAAACGCATCGTCATTCAGCCTATGAACGTCGAACTCGAGGGTGCGGAAAGCCTCTTGATAACCGTTTATGGCTCCTCGGTACCAAACCTATCTGCTTCCATGACAGCTCCTCGACGTTATACCCTCCGAGCCAAAGCTGAAGAGGCAGCACCGGTTGATCTCGCGAGTTCGCCCTCGAAGAATGCCGACGAGGAGCAGTGCAAGAACTGCCTTCAGTTTGTGCCAAAGCGAACGATCGTCTTACACGAGAATTTCTGCCTCCGAAATAACATTGTTTGCCCTCATTGCAAAAATATCTTTAAAAAATCATCCGAGGAGTGGGCTGCCCATTGGCATTGTCCTTCGCATTCAGATGCGTACGGCTCAACACCATTTAGCAAGGCCAAGCACGATTATATCCAGCACACAACCCACACCTGCTCGTTCTGCGGGCCGACAAGCCCATTCTCTTTCCCATCTTTGACCGAACTGGCCCGCCATCGCACCACCGTGTGCCCTGGTAAACTTATCCTGTGCCAGTTCTGTCACCTCGAGGTTCCTCAGGAAGGTGACCCGCTTGATCCGGCCTCGGAAGCTGAGACTGTCATATCAGGACTTACCGCCCATGAGCGGGCCGATGGTGCTCGCACGACCGATTGCCATCTCTGTGGGACCATTGTCCGTCTGAGGGACATGGCTGCCCATGTCACACACCATGAGCTGGACAAGGTGTCCCGCCCGAAGCCGGAGGTATGCAGAGATGTGCTCTGTGGGCGGACTCTACATGGTGTTGGTCCTCGCGGGCAAATCAACGGCGGAACACGAATGGGCCAAGGCCCGGGTAATGACCTCGGCCTTTGTAGCCTATGCTTCTCCCCGCTCTACGTTAGCATGCACGACCCTGAAGGAAAGGCATTACGGAGGAGGATTGAAAGACGCTACCTTGCTCAGCTGATGACCGGCTGTGGTAAGAAATGGTGCCAAAATGAATGGTGCAAGACGGGTCGCGCCAACCAGGGACTGGAACCCCTAGGCTCGAGTGCTGCGGCTGCTCTGCCCTTGGTTAAGCCACTTCTGGAGGATATCAGAGATCATTCGAAGTCTATGCACTTCTGTGTCGATGAGGCATCTCAGCGCCGTAAGAAGACCGCCGAGATGCTGGCTGCAGAAGGTGTCTGGGAGCAGGAGTGGTGCATTGCTGCGCTTGAAGCTGAGGGTGGTGATCTTGCAAAGGCAAGAAGCTGGTTGACTGACTGGGCGCCGACAAAATTCGGCAAATAATACGGTACGCATGTCAAACATATACGCGATCTCCGAACATACGACTGGTTGGCCTGGTGCAACGATCCACCGAGTTTAGCATCATAGACGATTTGAATGATTGATACCCATCAATAGAGATACGACATCATTAGACGGCATCTAGGAAATTCATAGAGCAACAAGCATCAATTTCTGTTCATACTTCCAATATATGATATTTCCAATTCGCTGTGTCTCATTTCCTAGCAACGCCATCAGACTCTTGTCATTGTCGCCATCGGTACTTGGTGATGAGAGAGTGGTCTCAATGTGTCTATGAAGATTGATAAACATTAGCGATCAAGACTCGATGTCAATGTCACCAGCAACTTACGCAGCAACTGCAACCATTACAGTTTGTGCAAGAGCACGAGTTGCATCCACAGGGACTCATATTGCTCTTATGTAGGAAGTATCGTACTGGGATGCGGGAATCGTGTAAGAGCTTGTCCGAGTTCAGAACGCTGTGTTGAGTTCTTTGGGGCAGGTGAGAAGCCTCATTCGAAAACTTAGTCCTGTGGTAGGATAACCTCTAACTTTATACTCCGAACCCCAACACACAATTGAGGAGAATGAGGAGAAGCCCCCAGTCCATTATCTATGACCCACCGAATCTGGCCATGATCACCTATCTGCGATCACAGGACATCCAATCTCCGGCATCGTACGCGAATGGGATCATAGCCCGAACGCCTAGCTGGAGGTTTCGTGGGATGTCCGCATCTGCCAAGGATGCAAACAACAGTTTTGGGCTCGATATGACGACCCCATGATTCTCTGGGGGGGGCTAATGCCGATAATTTGCGTCACGACTCTCTTATTAGCCGGTGGAAATCAGAGTTCGATATGATAAGTCGTACGCCTCATTGATTCCTTTCGATCATAAACTCGAACCTCCTCCTTCAAAGCCTTGGCAAGGGTTTATCAATGTTCAGTCAAGATTTCTTCCCCGCTCTTCCCCTCTCACCTACACCATGAGAGTTACGCTTCTCCGTCACAACCTCACTCAAACACCGGCTCTGAAGATGGCAGAAAACGCGATGATACTCACGACAATCAGCGGAAACTTCGACATTCGGTTCCAAAATCGGACAGACGATGCAACATGAGATTTCGGAACACCTCCTTGTCGATGCGACTCTACGCTCAGGGACAATCGTCGAAACCGCTGTGAAACGGCGCCGTCTTGGCGTCCTGGACTTTACCCGCGCCCATCAACAGCCCAACAACATATCTGCTCTCGCGATGGTTTGTATTTCCTTGGACGAGAATTTTGTTGATATTCACTTCCCTAGATTCCAGTATCAACACCGAAATCTCTCCTCACTCGACCAAAACCTACATGTAGCCAAAGCTAGGTGTACGCAACACATAACCATGCTTCAACCACGACTCCTCTTCCTCCTTTCCTCACTCCTCACCTGGTCCTCACTCTCGTCACCAACAACCGCTCTCCCCCAACTCCCCGCCGGCGCCGACCTCACCGAAGACAACGGCCAAGTAACTATCAACCCCGATCCCACCTCCAACGCCAACCAAACCGCCGGCGGTGACGGTACCTCTATCCGCGCCACCATCTTCTCCGGCGTCCCCGGCCCCACCCACTGCCGCGGGCACGTCGTCCTCCTCCTAGACCTACCATCATCACCTTCACCGGACGGCAACAGCCTCACACCAACAACACCACAATGCTACAACATCCCCGGTTCTTCTACAGCCTCCACAGCCGGCTGCGGCAACTTCCTAGCCAACAAAGAAGACGGGTGCGAAGCGCGCGTGTTTGCCGAGCCAAACTGCGTGGGGTACTTGAACACGGTGGTGTTCATCCCCGAGGATCGGGCGGTCGGGGGACAGTGGCGGAGCCTGGAGGTAAGGTGTGGAGTTCCGGCTCCCGACCCGGAGACGTTGGGAAGGCCGCCGTTGGCGGGGGTGATGGGGCAGGCGAGGATCAAGGAGAATAAGCCAGGACGACGGTGGATAGGGTAATCGAATACTTGAATTTCTGTCTGTCAGATACCGACTTGCCCTCTGGATGGACACTGGCCGCCTGCGAGCGATGGATGGAATATTTTGATATATTAGTTACAGGGCTCCAGCTGAAAAAGTATCTTCCGCTTTACGTCAGCCTGCCAATTGCTCGATGCGCAACCATCGAAAATCCGGACAGAATCTGTCGTTGTTGTTGGGTTTGGTACATCAGTTGTGGAGACGAGACGGCAGTTTTCGTCCGGTATGTAGCTACTCGTCAAGTCTACAAGTAGACCGCCCGATCAGGTCATCTCCTTTTCCACGTCAAGGCTGGCGTTTGCTCATCCGATTGAACGTCTAGTGTCATCGAATTGGATACTTTCCATGAGATTCTCCGCTGAATAGGACGAAAGCTCAGGGAAAGGGAGACCGCGGAGATTGAGGGTCATCCAGAGGTATAAAAGCCCCCAGTCCGCTCCCTTCCTTTCTTCTTCTTATCTTGCAATATCTAGCAAACATCAATTGAGAGAGGTTTCTCAACGAACCTTTTCTTATTTCTCACCCAGATATCACAAACTCCAGTACCTATCCTCCACTGCCATCATGCCGATGGAACAGGTCAACCCAAAGACCAGTCCCACGATGGATGACCAGCGCATCAGGTAACATCCCTTACCAGGACTAACTGATACATAACGACCGCGAAGCTGCCTGGTTATGTGATCCTTTGCTAACTAGTGTACTCAAGGAACCAAGGAAAAATGACGTTCAAGGAGGCTCTAGCCAGGAGCAAACAAAACTTGCTCGAGAGGCCCTCGGAAACCAAGCCCGAGCATCTCAATTACCCCAATTACGTGAAAGCCAACCCATTACTCCGGATCCCTCTCCCAAACCCCAACGCCGCAGTTGGTACCAACACCCTATCGAGCAAAGCGACACAAAAGCGCCGAGCCAATCAACCCCTCAGCGACCCAGCAATGACCCCAAAGCGCGGCAGGATAGATGAAGCCGGCCTTGAAGATCTAAACCCAGCGTATGGAGGATTTGCGGAGATAGAGCGTGGAAGTGCGGTGCAGGATTCCGGCTCCGGACTTTGCGATGTTTGCAAGGCCGTCGTTGGCGAGGGTGAGGGGGCAAGTGAGGATTGAGAGGAAGCCCGCTGGGAGAAGGAGGAGGTGGATTTGTCCTATGGACACTCGGCTACTGCGAGGGATGGGTGGAAGTTTTCGATATTAAATCAATCGCAGATTTTGATCAATTCCTAGGGGACCCTTCGTTGCTGATGGGAATGCACTGCTTCGGTATGCGCGGGCTGTTCATGGCCTTTGTGCATTACCGCAAAGACTCGGGGCGTTCGTTTTTAGGTTCCCTGGCAATCAGGCATAATTTGTAAGTATACTGCCCGAATATGTGCATTTTATGCCCGCCAAAAATAGTGGGGGAGACGTGTTGCCACCCCGGAGCACTGTAAATTCGATTCTTCTGGTGCCCTGTCTTTTCCCCCTGTCTTTTCTTTTCCCCAAGAAAGTATCACGATATCAATAATAACGAGCTCTACAGAGGGCAAAAGAAGAAAAGAAGGTATATAGAAGTTACAGGGGAAGTTATAGGGCAAAAGACAGGGTGCTAGAGGGTAGGGACATTCAAAATCACCGTCTTGCATACAATTTCTGGCGGGCATGAATGTTGCAGTATGCTTACAGATTATGCCTGATTTCCCTGGAACCTAAAAACGAACGCCCCGAGTCTTTGCGGTATGCTTTTTGAGAGGAGGAGGAGGGGGGCAGCAGCAGTACCCCGTATTATTACTAAGGTCGGGGTTCATAATACAATTTTTATGGCGTCATCAACAACAGCACAGCCCGATTAGCTCAGCTGGTTAGAGCGTCGTACTAATATCTTCTCGGAGATATCAAGTCAATGCGAAGGTCAACAGTTCAATCCTGTTATTGGGCATTCTTTTTGCACTTTTTTGCCGATGTGGATCCTTTTCCCTTTTTCCCATCCTTGTCCTCTTTATGTTATCTATCATGCCTCTCCTTCTTTTTTGCAATCTTCGCGGCGTCAATAACATCATTGTATCGCTCGTAATCGGGGAGTGTCCGTAGGGAAAGTTCGGACTCAAAAGCGGAGTCGGATGCATCAAATCTCCACGCCAGTCAAATGAAGAAGGAAGGAAGAAGGTACATGAAAAACCAACCGCAATTGCCTAGCTAGGTGCATTTAAAACTTGAAACAAATTCAAGGTGCTCTAATACCAGAAGATCCACGCCTCGGCCAGAGAGCAACAAGATCCCGTCCAGTACCAGTCCCCATCCCGAACCATCAACGCCAAAAAGTCAAACTACCTCCCAAAAGATATCACGTTGAAACTATGACCGAGATCGCAGCCCAAGAAACCAAAGTTTGTCCAAGAAAACAATTTAACCATCACTGTTCGTCCTTCCTCCTCCCCCTCCTTATCATCATCCTCCTCCTCCCCATCTTCGCCTCCCTTCCCACCCACCCCTTCCTAAGAAGCAACAGCAGCGTACAGCTTCGTATTATCAAACTCGGTACTCGCGCACCCGCCCGGAATCTGGTACTGCTTCGCACCCGTAATGCCCAAGCTAGTTCCACTCGTGAGCGTCGCATACGCATTCTGGAACCAGACCTGGGTGAACTGCGCAAAGCCCGCCAGGGTCGTACCGTAGTAGGGTCGCTCAACGACCCAGTCGGCGTCGACGCGGGCCAGAGTAGCGCCCTGCGAGGCGTTGATAGTGTAAACGTAACCGCGGTTAGTATTTACGATTTTTCTGAGGGAAGGGTTAGCTTGGGGATTTAGGAGAAGGAGGGGAGAGGTTGAAGATCAAGGAAAGATGGGGGGATAGGGGAACCGCGGGAACCGCGGGAACCGCGGGAACCGGGGGATAAAGTATGGGAGAAAGCGGAGAGGGGAAAGAAAGCTCGGGTCCGACTTTGGAATTGAGAGATAGTAAGGTTTTTTGGTAATTGGGAGTATTAAAGAGACTGTGGGATATAGAATGTTCGACAAGGTATAGTAATTATTATCAGAGTCGGTGTGAAGAGATGTTTGATGGGTACTATGGGTAAGGCATGCTTGTTTTCCCGGTACTGGGGTCATGTAATGATACGAATAGCCATTATGTGAGGGAGGTTTTCGTTGGAAGGTGAGAACAAAATGAGATTTTATACTTACATGTTCGCGGTTGTAGAGGAGGTCGTGTTGATTGTAATATCAAACCAATCACCGGCAAAGACGGGAACGTTGGTAATCGTGTATGCACCACTTGGCACCCACTGCCACCAAACTTGGTTTCTGTTGGGAAAGATACGTCAGTTATGGCTGTTGCAGAATTAAGAAATTAGGGTGAGAGTGACATACTCGACAATTCCCGTAGAGTTGTTGATCTGCTCACACTCATTGTTAGTGTCTTTTCACTTTACATACAGGTATCTATCGTCCAAACCCCGGAAGAGCGAGCTAAACCAAAAACAGAACAACAACTAACCTTGCAAACCGTCCCAGCCTGTAGCAAAGCCGAAGTCCACGAATCACCATCAATGCCAATCCAAGCCGCCGCCGCTTGGGGATACTGCGTAACACCGGGCCGCTGAGTGCAGGTGGGATGCTGAAAGGTACCGTGGATGAGCTTTATCTGGTTGCTTGACGTTGTAGTGCGTACAGAGCCACACCAGTTGTTGCTAGTAGCAGTTAAGTTAGTTCTCCTGACCCGTCTCAAGGTCGTAGTCCCTATCTCTAAGCCCGAATCATCACCGGTGCGGCTTCTTATGCGGCCAAGAGTACCTGGCTCGAACGGTTGGAGATTAATTTCGGACTGCGGCACTGGAACACCATTGTGTTCGGCTGTGGAGGTGAAAGAAAACTGGGCTAGGATTGGTTGGGATATTACACCCAGAAGGAAAAGAGCCGTGCTGAGGAACTTCATGGTAAGGATATGTGCAGTAGCTTGTGAGCCCCCAAAGAATTGTTATATATGAAGTTGCAAAGCTGCAACGAAAAGATATCTACAAGACTGGTGCAAGACTTCTGATGAGGTAAAGAGGCCTGTCGTCCAGGTTTGTTGAGGAGATTACTGAAGAGTGAAGACAACATAAAGATTGTAGGAAGCCCTCCTGCTTTATCTGTTTTCCAGGCGACCAGGGCATGAGGAAGTCGCGACTCTCACATAGGGTAGGAAAGGGCCCCCTCGAGCTTGCCCTTGCCCAGCCCATGCATCCATCACAGTTCTTTCCCTTCCAGGCAGGGAAGTTGAAGCCATACTCATTCCCAAGGAGCCTGCTCGTGTTCTACAATGGGCTGAGACCGAGCTCCATCGCAGCACAAGGGCGTGGCAAGACGACCATTCCTCTTTCAACTCCATGTTCTCGAGTCCTCAGCCAACCAGGCTTCAGATGTAACAAGACCTGAGCCCCATTGTGCCAGGCGCCTACCCGCAGTGACTGTGAAGAAACTGTGATATTGAGGCCATCTTGATGGAGGGATGGTGGTGTCCATGCGTCGATCACATCCTCCTTCTGACTCAGGCGTTGTATTCGCCAATGCGTCCTCGGGGAAGTGGTCATGCGAAGGAGGAGGGTGTAGTGGTTGTGAGGCACATATGCCACGAGTTCGGTAGTATCTGACAGACCTGAGCTGTGTAATCCTGCTTCGGATGGAGTGTGTAGCCGGTTGAAGGGCTGTGGTGATGAGGAAAGTGAAGCACGGAGATGTCCGCCGTAGAGCACAGCAAGTCGATCCCACGACGTTGAAGTCTTGGAGGAGCAAGCCACTGAAGCAGCCCCCGGCCGAATGTGAGTGCCAGGAAAGCTCCACACCCACCCCGAATGCCGGTTGCAAGGGGGGTCAGATACCTCGCCGTACTCGCCGTTGCAACGGTGGTCCACACAGCTTCCCGTTACGGTGTCTGTTCACCCCAGTCTGGATCTGCGGAGGAGGTTGCCCGAGTGGATACTGGTAGTACTCGGTCCGCATTCAAGACTCAAGATGGCAGGAGGAAGGCCGGATATCTCGATGTCTTCCGTCGCCATGTGTCCGGGCGCTTAAAAGATGTTGATTTCACTGTGTCAAAGGCGCTAGGAGGAATGTCGGCTATGCGCTTGCGTCAATGCTCAACGACATATCTGATGATGAGGAACTTACTGACCGACAAGACCAACAACCTTGATTTTCCGCATGTGCCTGGGTGGCCTCTTCCATATCCCCCACCTCTGTTACTAATGCCAGGTAGTTGTGAAGTGGAACACGAAAGTGACCTTTGGCCAGCGCCACTGTATTGCTGATTCCGGTGCCTGACTGCCTGTCTGTGCCCTTACCCGCCAGGCGCCGGTGAGATAAGATGTCAGGCGGTGCACACAGAACTCTGTGGTTGCTTCGGACAAAACATGGCTTTTATCAGACGACTTGCCCGAAAGAAAGTTGGCTATCCCGTTGTCTTGTGCGACATTCCGAATGGGAAAGTGATGGCACCAAAAGGTATGCTGATAGCATTTATTTCATAATATGCCTACTCCTGATTATCTTGTTTAGCTATTATGCCCTAGTCTGCGGATTATCACATATCTCACTTTGTGATGGGGTATAACAGTCATGACACTCCTACGAGTATCATGGAAGGCTGTATAAACTCGATCGAAAACGGCTGTGATGTGCCTTTCGACGGCGCAACAACATTGAAGAGTGATGAGACGTTGAGGAAGGCTTGAGTAATTGTCGAATGTACGAGGTAACAGCGGTCCCCACGTACCTATATCACCGGAGGACTATTGACGAGGTGCATCGCAGGCCGTCGCTGCAACGGTGCAGCCGCAGAGGAAGTACCCATGTGCATACCTCTACATCTTGAGTTGGTAGGAGGATTGTGTGCTGTGAACTGCAATGACAGTGTACTCGGAGGTCTGCGTGGCGGTCGTAAGTCTTTACGACCTGGTTTTCGGTGGCTTGTGAAGAGGGGGATTTGCGACGATGTTCGGTAGCGAGAAGAAGCGAGGAAGATGAGGTGGGAGTGGCTAAAGTGCGTACATGAGCCAGGGGTAAGCAACGTGGGAAGCGCGTGATGCGCAGCATGCGCAGTGCAGGGACAGTGCCCGCCTGGGTCCTGGCGGGAATGACGAGCTCAAAACTTGATGAACTGAGAAGGTGTAGAGGAAGAATGGCCATTTCTTTCGATATAAGTGCAGGGGTCACGGATGGTAGGAAAGAGCAGCTCAGCAACACTATACCAAATGTGTTCGTTGGGGGCCGTACAATCGCGGCTTCTTTCCGTCCATTGCTACCATCGAAGTACCTAGGTATCCTCTTCGAGCACAGGAGGCGCGGCTCCTTCCTTTCTCATACTATCACTTTCATAGTGACCTTCGCTATCACTGCTGAGCTGCAATACTTGACATGTGTCCAAAAGATCAATTCCTGATGCGAACATTGACGCAAGTATAGGGTCATACAAATTCTACTTGCCTTTTGGACTCCAGACAAAGCCACCTATTTGTACCTCTATGGCTTTTACATGGATTGCCTTCGCATTCATACCTTCTTCAAGTGAGAAAGGTAGCAATCAATGAAACTAACTACCTTGTTGGCCTCCCGTCCCGATACTTTTGTACTTACGGGTACGAGCCTTATGGATATTGGATGGTCAATGGAATTCTGGTTCGGACCAGGGCCTTTGCCGTTGGCTTACATATGTGCTGAAGGGAATAATTCGAATGCGTGATTGGCTTTCTGTTAAACTGAATATATATATATATCATAAATTATAGACTTATAATAGATTTACGGGTTTATTTTATACTTGATTAAGTATAAGGGTTMATAATATGATAATATATACTATGTATATATATTAGATATTTTTAGTTGGTTTTATTCGATTAAATTCGAATTAAATATTCAATATTAAAATTCTTTCATATATAACCCTAATCCTAAATATGATTAATAATAGTTAGATAGAARGGAAGAGCTTTTGAAATAATTCTAAAAGTTTGAAAAGCGTTGAATCTTTGAAAATATTTAAAAAAAAAAAAAAAAAAATTTAATAAAAAAAGTAGAACTTAAACGTTAATTTTTGCTACTCAATTTTGAAGGCAAATTCTTCCCTCGCTACTTAACGTACATTAATAACTATAGTATATTCTAGAAGTTTAAATAATAACGAATACGATTATTTSGTTAAATTAATTATATAATATTTAAGAGAAACTCTATTCATACGAGGATAAAACTCTATTCGCACGGGAACTAAACTCTTAAATAAGGCATAACTTGGCCGAAACTAAGCGTATTCCACTAGTAATAGTATTAAATTACTCGTGAATTTTTAGCAGATTTTATTTAGTAGGCGCCATTTTTTATAATGTACGCGATATATATATATTTCTAATCTTAGACTTTTAGTTCTTAAATTAGCTGTGACGGCGCTGGCAGACTGGATCTGAGTGCCATGTACGAGGTGGTTGTCAGAATGAGGTACATGGAGGTTTCTGGGAGTGGCACGGACTAGAGAATGCACTTCATTCAATTGGCCATGCTAAGACTGAGTGCAGGGTGGACCCTAGCACGTACAGTATTTGTCATGCAGGTAAAGGAGATGTGAGTGAAGGGATTGGCTGTCAGCGACCCATATGTGGGTCCCGCTATCGCTTGTGCAACTAGGGTATTTATTCAGGTCTGCACGCTTGTACCTAGTTCTCTCTTTTTTCTTCTTCTCACCTAAAATCTTCTGTCATAGATGGAATCTTAGCTTTGCCTTCGACTCACCTATACTGTGCCCTTGCATTAGCTCTCTTTACTATTCCTATTAATCATAGGAGCTACTAAGTAAATACGCCCATAAACTAAGGCTTATAAAATATAAAAAGAAAGCTAATAAAACTTCTATAATCCTATACGGGCCTTTAAACCCTTCTTTTGTAGCGAAATATTAGATTTTAAGTTTTATCCTCGTATGAATAGAGTTTCTCTTAAATATTATATAATTAATTTAACGAAATAATCGTATTCGTTATTATTTAAACTTCTAGAATATACTATAGTTATTAATGTACGTTAAGTAGCGAGGGAAGAATTTGCCTTCAAAATTGAG